>JAIUZE010014275.1:0-30336 GCA_022085475.1 Heliosperma pusillum | reverse complement strand
ATTTAGTTGTAGTATATAATGTGAGCTTAAACGAATTAAAATGTTAATTCGTAATTAAAAATAAACCGTTATATTTAATTAGCAGGATTATAAATATACCGATATTTATAATTGAAGTATATATTATACGATTGTCATAATAATTGTTATGTTAATATATCCACTGCAAAATGTTGTAATGGACCTTATTAATGTATGACAACATATTAGACAAATATAATATGTAAAACATTATATTAAATGGAAGCTAATATAACCGAAAAAGAGTCCAAATACACTCTAGGAATTTCGGTCAAAATAGGTAACAAAATAAGAGAAAAATATCCCTTATTTTCTCTTATGGGTGCCGTGAGAATTGGAGTATATGTGTAGAGTTTTACTCATTCTAATACTCTAATTCATTCATCATTAATTTACATCACACAAAAGATACAGACTCTTTTTCTCTCTAATTTTCTAGCAAACACAAGGGTATTTCTCGATCAATCTTGGGTGAGACGATTAGGAGGATATCTGTTTTGATATCTGTTCTTAGGCCGAATTTACGAGGACTAAAGGTTATTCCTAATCCCTTTGTTTATTATGCAATTTTGTTTATGACCCGTTAATCATATAAATCGTAGTTTCATTATAATCCTGTAAGATTAAAGGGATGTATACGGATATATTCCCACACTTACTCCACCTCCGACCACCGCCTTCTACTCCACCTTCTAAGACTAGGTTGGTAAGTTCCTTTTACTCCACCATCTTCATTCTCTCTCTTTTCTTCCTTTGTTTTAAATAATGGTCTTCCATCGTCCTTAGAATACCACCACTTTCGGTCTGCCTCTGGTGCCACCACCCGCTTTAATCTTGTCTTTTATCTTGTTTTCTTTCTTACGTAAACTTTTTTTCCTTTATTTTAATTACTCCCTCCGTCTTAATCATTTGTTTGCCTTTGATTACTCTTGTTTATTGACCCTAGGATAGTATCCTTATTGATTTTTATGTTGGAATTATTGTTTTTTTGTAATTATATGTTTATTGACCTTAGGATATTAGTCATTATTGTTTTTTTATGTTCAAATTATTGTTGTTGTTAGAATTAGTGTTAGTTGGATTAATTATGTTCAATTCAATACTATTAAACTAAATTTCAATGTAAAATGTTAGTCTAAATAGTTAAATAAAATATAAAATGGTAGTTAGAAATGATTGTAAAATAGTATGTTTGTTTTCTAATGTTATTTTTGATGTTAAAATTATTATATGTGTTGAATTGACCTAGTACCCGTTCAAAAATTACTCATTAGGATTAATTTTTGAATAGTCCCCGTTTCGGGACTGTCTTTGTACGTTTCAAGTTACTTAGGTAGTAAACACGTATTTGTGATTAATTAATGAGGAATGAGTTGGGTGACAATTCCTTTAATGTTCCCTAAATGCATACGTGGATTAATTATTTATTCTACATTGTATATTTAGAGACCAAATGGGAATTGCCACCGAATGTTTTCCTCATTAATAAACCATATGTGGTGTTTGCTTGTGACTTGAAACATAAATTGATGGATTTAGGTTGGAGTGATAAGGACGCAATTGAAAGAAATGATGTTTACTTGTTGACAATTATGTTGGTGATAATAAATGTTTAATTTATTGTGGGTTATTCTTGTTTGTCATTGATGTTAATTAAGATTATGTATTTTTGTGACATATATATAAATATATATTGAAATGCAGATACATAATAACATGAAAAGATTAGAAATGGATGTATGAAATATTAGACGAGAAAAAAGAAACCAAAGCTTGAATTTGCCAATGGGGTGAAAGAGTTTATTGTATTCGCAGAACAAAGTAGTGTGTATAAGGATTTAGGTGAAATGATGTATCGATGTAAGAAATGTAATAACTTAGCTTTTAGAGGAAAGAGTGATGTTCAAATTCATCTTTATTTGGTCGAATGACCGGTTTTGCTGATAATTACTATGTATGGTCGTATCACGATGAAAAACTGCCTACCAAAGGAAGTATAAGTATAGTAGTTACTGAGAATCGTTATCGAAAGTTGGTTGAACATGCATTATGTGATAATAATAATCAAATTTAAGTTTGTTTTACGTGTATATATCATGAAACAACCCATATATAAGTTTGTTTTAGACACCGCAGAGAAGAAGGGTCTATGTGAATTGTTTGCTACTTTGAAATTCCCGGATGATAATGCTTCAGATTTGAGTCGGTCTGTTGACCATACAAATATGGTGTTGCATTCCATGAAAAGTCATGATTGTCATGTCTTTATGGAACAATTACTCAATATTGCCTTGAAACATTTGCTCCCGATGGGTTCTTGGCAAGCAATAACTGAGATAAGCCATTTTTTTAGACTTGTGTACTTCTACGATTAAAGTTTATTCTATTGAACTTCTAGAATCAAACATTGCGGAAATAATATGGAAGTTAGAAATTTCCCCCCTCTTTCTTCAATTCCATGAAACATTTGCCTATTCACTTACCTTATGAAGCAAAGGTTAGAGGACCTGTTCAATATCGATGGATGTGTCCATTTGAGAGATTTCTTAATCACTTGAAAAAAAAGGTTGGTGATAGGATATCATACACCTAATCAAAGATAAATACCCTAGAAACAAATGAATGTAGTAATAGGAGTCGAACACAAGGAGACGGGAGTTGCTAGCAAGTTGTTATGGAGTGAACTCTATCAAGGTCGGTCACAAATGGCTTCTGGTTTGGTGATTAAAACAATAATAACGTAAGAGTCTAGGGAGGGTCAAGTCACACATGTAAACATGTAATTGATCATGTCAAACGATAAATGCTTAAATAACGATAATTTTTTAAGCTTAAAGATAACCACCTCCCGACCTTATTGTCAACCATAGATCGGGTCCTAACGAACTCTCGCTTTGGCTAGATCGTTCTACTAACATATGCTTAGTCTAATTCAATTCCGTGGCTCTCGACTTATAGAACGAATTAACAAATTTAATCAAAGATTGTGATCAAGAATCAAAGACTAACAATACAATGCAGCATGTGATAGAAACAACTATTTGATATCATAACATCTCAATTCAACAATTATAATTATTATTTATGCATGACTTCCGTAATTCCCTAGACAAAGTAACTACTCTTGCATACTGATGTAACACCCGCAAATGTACCCTATTTTTATAGTAAAAATATTTTACAGATACTTTTCAGCGAAATTTAGTTTTTGTTTAGAATTAAATTTCCCGTGTCGAATTTAGAATTTCCGAGTTCGTATTTGGATTTTACGCGAGATTTCAAGTGAATCACGTCTTAAGACGTCATTGACTTTTCCCTTGCTTTTTCCACTTACTCCTTCATATACTCCCTCAAACCCTAACTCCTTCTTTCATTTCCACTTACTCTTTCTTCCTCACCAAACCACCAAAACCTAAACTCCATTTTTATCAAGCTTAGATTCGTCGCTACTCCTTCATTTCTTGCTCAAATTCACTAAGGTTCGTCTTATTCCTTCCTTCTCATCTTCCTCTATCCGTATTGGTAATAAAATTACCGTCTTTCTCGCTTTATAAATTATCCGTCTTTCTCAAGGTGAATTATATTCATCTTTTATTAACTATTTGTAGGTAGTGACCTCCAAGATCCCGACAAAGACTACTTCTTGATTGAAGAGGACCTTGACGCGGAGTGAAGACGCATAAAGGTAACGGTGAAGGGTTACTCGATATCATTTACATGTTTTATGTGTTTTCTATGTTAGTAATCGTATTTATAATAGGATTAGTAATCATAGGAATCGTGTTGTTGATGATGGTTGTTGTTAGTTGTTAATTGATATGAGAATTGATGGTTTGTAATGGTAAATGAGGATTTTTGTTGTTGATAACATGTTGGGATTTGATCGTGCCTGAGTCCAGTGAAGGACGCTGGCAGCGTTGTCCGGCGCTGGCAGCGTTACTCAATGCTTGTTTCCCAAGTCGACTGCAGTTTTCCTATACTGACCCCTTTTCATAAAATGATCATATCTCCTTTATTACTTGCTTGTTTTGGGCTTGTGACATCCCGTTGGAACCGTAAGAGGATAAGATATCACCTCCATTTGGAGTTTCTACATTTTCATGTCTAGAACTCTAGTTATGACCGTTTGAAGTGGACCCTTGTTTTAGTTGGGTTCCAAACAACGTTGTTTTGGAGAGGGGATCTATGTTTCTTATTTATTATGCTTCATAAACTTGTTCTAATGCTTATGTATCATGTATTGATTCATTTTTATCATAGTTAAATTTATATAATTCCCTATTCTCATGTTTTGTGACGGTCTTTGGTATGTCCCACTTTGAGTCGGTTTTTACAAATGTAACGGCTTGAGCACTATTTTGTTATGTGCTTTGTACTCTCATTCCCTTGGCTACCTCCACGTTTGTAAGGCTAGAATGTCGGAACGGGGATGTATCCTACTGCTTAATTGCATGTGTTAGTGGGCATACGACGACGTTGTTGGGAGGCGAACACTTTGCGTTTATCGACCCGGCCGTCAAATGTTGTGTACTTGCGAGGTGGTGTTATTTACATGTAGCGTACCACTTGTTATGAGGCTTGAGCTCTTTTCTGCCTCTTTCGTGAATTATATCGACCGAATTTGGGGTACTCGGCGTCAATGATTGACCGAGTCTTGGATGCAAAATGTCATCGCATGTCGAACCGGAAAATGCGATTTCGGGATTCTGGCCAAATTTAGACTACGACTGTATTATTATCGTCGTCCTACCGGGAGGAAATTAGTCTACATATACGAAATGAATTGAATCGTGTATGCGTTCAGGGAATGTTTTTATCCCTTGGATGCCTTTTAATCATACTTGCCATGTACACGGTGCTAGTGCGTTTCATTTACCGTGAGAGATGTCGTGATTGTGTCGGTGTGTTTGGATGGATGATTACATGAATGATTATATGATTGATCATTGAATGACTTGGCATGGTTTGTTTGCGAGTCTCAATCTTATCAAACTTATACCGCTAACGGTGAGATGTAAGCCCTAGTGAGTGTATTCGGTTGCCCAAGAGTGTCTTCCCCGTGTCTATCTATAGCATGATGGCTACGGTTTTGTACTCCATGTATCGATATCTTTATGCATTGAATTGCCTATCTATCCTTATCGTATTTCACATGTATATCTATATATGCATGCTTCTACTTTTGTATTTCTTTTTATGTACGTTTAATGTGATATGGCTGGGAGAACCCGGAGTTACTCCCCACTGACTGTGGCGTTCATGTTTTTCATGGATGAACAGGTTGCTTGATTAGATGGCGCTTTTTGCTTGTGGTATTTTGGGTTCGAGTGTGAGCTAGCGGGCGTTGTCCCTGGATGAAACACCTCTAGACGATTTTAGCTTGTATGCTAAACACTTTTACTTGTTAATATTTTGGAGAGACTTCGTCTCTTGATGTAGTATAATTCGTACTTTAGATTGTAATATTTGACACTCCTCGTATTCTTTCCTTGCATGTATAAAATTTTTTAAAACTTCTTATTTCTGCTATATTATTTCACATGCTTGTATGTTTTATATTTCCGCATTCGCGAGGGTTGTCACAGTTCGCCTCCCAACAACGTCGCCATATCCCCGCTAACATATGCCTAAGCATCAAATGATGTACCCCCATCGCTCCGACACGAGGTTCAATGACTATAAGGATACAGCGGGAAATGAGAGTTTAATATCATCCAACAACCAAGACTCAACCGGCTATTCAAGGCATAAAAGACGTAAATGAGCTAAACATCCAAAATCGTCACTAAGCATGTCAATAGATCATGCGAGATACAATAAAGTCCTTATATAAGTATTCAAGGTCATTTCATATGATTATAACGTAAACTAACCTTAAGAACCATCTCATATGAAGTCATGTGAAAAAGAAGAAAAAGGGATGTACATGGGGTCCCTAGCCGGTAAGGCAACCGGCGGCCAGCCGCCGGCTGGGCGACCAAGGCAAAATCGTAAACTCCAAAACAATATACATGGGCTCCCAGCCGGTTGGCCAGCTGGGGGTTAGGGCAATTACAAGATTTTCCACAAAGGTTCAGGTGCTCCTAGTCGTTCGGCTAACCGGCGGCCAATCGGCCGGCTTGGACTTGGGGAACACTTCAGCAATTAACCAAAATACAGGAGGACAGTTGGCCCCTGGGACATTTTTCACACTTCAAAGTTATCGCAACTTACAAGAGGCTCCTATCCGGTCGTCTGACTGGCGGCCGGTCGCTGGGACACTTCCTTTGCCAAAATTTGTCAAAATGCAACTCCAATATAGAGGGACCTACCAACCGGCCCGGTCTTTACTCCGAAAACAACATTAAACACCATTTTTAATCGATACAATCTCAAACCCATTTATCATCATCAACATAAATCATTATTAATTAACATTTCACACCACATATGGGCATCTACACATCCAACATACATGAGCTAACCTGTCATTAGTATCTTTAAAGCATCATCATAAAATTAAGAGAGGAATTAGTATAATAAACACCAATTTTCACGATAAGAAGATATATGAACATAATTTAATATTTTCAACATGTCAGAACATCAATTCATATCAAAAGCTCATAAAGAGTTCGTCTTTCTCATAAATACTATTCTAAAACACATTGAAAACACATAAAAAAGTAATATCGAGTAACCTATCAACATTACCTTATTAGCACACCAATTAAGCAACCTTAAGCAACCTTATGATACCAACGGATTCCTTTGACCCAACTCTTCAAAATTCCACCTTTTAATGACAATTAACAAGCTAAAAAGCCCAAATCAAAACTCGGGAAAAATCGTCTTCAAAACAAAGTTAAAAGTTTCAATATATTCTCATTTAGAAATAAGGAGGACGGTGAGAGGATTCCAAAACACATAACGGATAAATACCGTTAAGAAACGAAGAAATCATGTCCATCTTAAGATTAGATCTAAAAGATGGGTTTTATATAAAAAAAAAAAGTTGGAGGAATATGATATGTTATGGTATGAAAAGGAAAAGGAAAAGGAAAATGAGAGGAGAAGAATGATATAAAAATCATGAACTTTCGTTGAAAGACAAAGAAATGACATCCGTCTTGAGCTTTTTGGACTATGGAGGTTTAATGGAGTTTTTTGGTGTTGAGGAAGAAGAAGATGAATTCTGAAAAATGAGGGGGGAGGTGGAGATTTGTGGTTGGTTTGTTTTAAAAGGTGAGTAGTAATATGCCCTATATTTAAGGTGGACATTTACCCACTCGGATTTTCGAGTAGAGTCTGATTATGAGCTCATAGCGGACTGAAATGCGACGTTTTCTACGCAACTAAACCAAATTCAACTTAACATTAATTTAAAGCTACGAAAACATAGATTATCGATTTAAAATATTTTAACCAATAAAAGTTAAAGACAATTTTATAAAATTAACGACTTTAGTAAATACTCATTATTATAAAATCAGGGGTGTTACAAAAATACCTATAAGTCCTCCAGAGTCTTATAAGCCACCTAAACCCCTCCGAGTCCCATTTCCATGGATAACCCTTAGACGATTTTTGGAAATTTGTCCGACAATAACCAAATCCCGACTCTAACCTCTCCCACTCCCGCGGATGAAAGGTCAAGATCAATAGATCAAGTCTCTAAATTAAGGTTCGACTCCCATCAATAACTAAAGTTATGTGGATCAGCCATAATCTACCATATGAGTCAACCAAGAGCCATCTCCCGTTGATAGCCTAAGTTACCCAAGATCGGCCCAACTCCCATTGATGCCCCAAATTGTTGAATAAATGTGTAGTAAGGTCAAATAAGATCATTTAAACAAAATCCCAACATTATTAAACCACAACATGTTAAATAAGATCTTAATGCGGAAACGTAACTGCCATGAGATAACATCGGACTCTAGAAGGGTAAACTACTCACTAGTCATGAATAATCTAACAGTAATTACATTGAAAAGTATAGTAAACATGAGATTAAACATAACTCAATAATAAAGATTAAAACTTTAAAACTAAATTAATGACTAATACCAAACATAAAACTCACTACTCTAATTATATCACTTAACATGAAAAGAGTAATAAAGATGAAAACTTTAATTAATTAGAACTATTACACTAATTAAAACATAATAATAATCTAGAAAACAATAAGAAAGAGAAGTGAGAGAAATTAATACCAAAAATATATAAAATAGGAATTAATATGAGAACTCTTCATACAAATATTGTAAATTATAAAGATAAACTATTAATCTAAACTAAGAACAAGAAAAGATAAGATTGTTTGATGAATTTGAAAGAGCTAAACCTAAAACTACTCTAAACTACTTCTCTCTACCCTCCGCCTGCTTTTATGCCAACACCCCAAAATACAAAATGAAGACTCTCCGTTTTCTACTGCCAAAACCTCCTTTTTCAAATTCAAGATTTCTATTGTATATGGGCCAAATGGGATTGTTATCATTTGTTTGCATGAAGCCCACATAAGATAACAAGTGCTAGCTTGAACAAAGCAAATTAAAAGGCCCACTGTCATCTGCCCGAATAAATGGCCATCTTTTATGTGCTCCTACTTAACCCGCTTTATTTACTCGGTTAATAATATGACGAAAGTAGTACTGAGATTCCAAGGAAAAGCATAAATCGATACTAATTATAAAAAGCAACTAAGATTTCATTTTTTTACTATATGAATGAATAATAGGAAAGTCAAGTCACTAAATCGACAAAATAAGAGATCAAATGTAGGGTAAAAACATGTAAAATATAATGTTATCAAATCTCCCCACACTTATCTCTAATTGTACTCGAGTAAGTACATGAAATGAGACAAAAACGCATTTATTTGACAGAATAAACATAGGATTATAATAGCCGACATGAGACAAATGACGGGCTCACTCCATCTCTTCAACTCACAACGAAACACTTTTGAGAAAAATTGTCTTCTTGCAAGGCACAAAATCAAACAAATAAGTCATTTCTTATCAAATACAAGTCACCTCCCTCATCAAGGCAACTTTAACCTCCGTAAGTAAGTTATGATGCAAGGCGGAAAAGGAGTGAATTAACGTGGTGTTAGTATGCGGAATGAAAACTAATGTCCCTCCCCTAAAACAAAATGAATGGTTCTGGATCTGATACCATGCAGAGTGTTTAGTATCTGGGTATTCTAACTCAGATTATGTTGGAGATGTGGACAGTAGAAGATACATGAGTGGTTATGTTTTCACTCTTTGTGGTTCGCTTGTCAGTTGGAAGGCTACTTTGCAGCCTCCAGTAACGTTGTCTACTACATAAGCTGAGTATCTGGCGTTGACATCAGCAGCTAAAGAGGGAATATGATTGAAAGGGATGATTAATGATCTGGGTCTACATCAATATCAAGCTATTGTCTACTGTGACAGTCTCAGTGCAATCTTTCTTGCTAAGGATCAAGTCCATCATGAGAGAACTAAACACATTGATGTCAAGTATCATTTTCTAAGAAATGAGAAGAGGATTAAGGTGAACAAAGTGGGTACTGCTGATAAGCCATCTGGTATGTTTACCAAGCCAGTTCTGCAGAGCAAGTTCGAACAATGTTTGAACTTGCTAAATATCCGAAACATCTGATTGCCCTTAGTGGGCAATATCTAAGGGGGAAAGGAGAAGAGTTTTCTGGTACATCTGGCATTTATGGGGGTGCATATGGTACATCTGTCTGGTTGAGTGTTATGACAGAAACGAGAAAGAACAAATAAAAACAATAAAGACGATAACACACAGATTTACGTGGTTCACTAACAGTGTGTTAACTACGTCCACAGGGCAGAAGGGATGAGATTTTTATTAATGGTGAAGAGTATTACAGAGTTCTCAGATTCAGAGTTCAGATGTTATGATAGTATAACTGATAGGGTTAGGCTTAGAGAGTTTATATACTACTCTCTAAGACCTAATACAAAAAACCTAGAAAAGGCCCAAAATAGACCATATGCCCAAAACAGAATCCTAGCCCAAACAGATTAACGGATTGTCACTCGAAGTGGCAACTAAACTAATTCAAGGCATTATTCCAACAGTTCGGATCGTCCCGCTCCCACATGGTGACAAAGAAGAGGCTTAATTTATTTGGAAATTTAGATAACTAAGTAGATGAAAGGAAATCATGCTCACTTATTTGAATATAACAAACTTTTTTTTTCTTTTTTTTTCTTCCTCTTTCTTTCCCTTTTTGAGATAGATCCTTTCTTTTTGGATTATTTTTTTCTTGGAATTTTCTCACTTGTACCCCTCAAATTTTTCATTTTCTAATTTGTACCCTTCTTTTTTCGAAAAACAACTTTGACCGGCTATAACTCTTTGCTACGATTTTAAAAGATGGTAATTGTTTTTCAAACCGTATATATTTACGGGTTCTTCGACTTGAAAAGAAAAATATTACTTTTTGAATTTATAGTTAGGAATTATGATCGGTCAAAGTTTTTTTACGGATGAAACTTTGACCGATGATAATTCCCGAGTTAAAGTTCTGAATGCAATGATTTATTTTTTCGAATTCATTGTCTTCACGAGATACTCGATTTCGGGAAAAAAAAAATTAACGTATTCTGAATTCGTAGCTAAGAGATAATGGCGGTCAAAGTTTTTTCCCAAAAAAAGAGGAGTACAAGTGAGAAAAGGAAAAAAAATTAAAGGGTACAAGAGAGAAAATCCCTTATTTCTTTTTGATACTTAAGATGGAATAAGGAAAGTGACTTTTTTTTTTCTTTTTTTTTGTCACTTGAAAGTAAATGTGAGCTAATGAACAAAAATGAATCTCCTTTCTTTTCTTTTTTGTGTTTATTGGGTTTTTGGATTTTTTTTGGATTTGTTTTTAACTCTAACACTTTTGAGATTTGACATGTGTCAAATTAGGCTTTTTTTTGTTTTGTTTTTGTTAGGGTAGTATCACCAAGCGGAATCGGTCAGCATAGGACAAAACGAACAAAAGAAACATCACACCATGAGATGAACAAATGTGATAAATGAATACACCATAAAACACTAATAAGGAAAAGATTATATGATATACAATACTAAAACAAAACAAGAAGTGTTTCCAAACCATTTTCTTCATTAAAGTTGCAAACTAGAAAATCGACTAAATTATTAGGAATAGTAAAACTTGTATTTAAATTCTTTCAATTTTTCAAATTTTTACGATTTTCAAAATATGGAAATAATAAGAGACAAAAACCTAGACGTGATATAAATAAGAAAAGAAACATAAACTAAACTACACAACACCAAAACAACAATACACCACCAATTATACCAACACTCCAGCTTCACAATAAATGTGCACATAGGACTAACACCACCAACATCCATACACATCAAACAACTACATCCAACCAACAATAAGAATCCTCCCCACACTTAAATCGGACATTGTCCTCAGTGTTCTAAACAAAGGGAAGCGTGAAGGGGGGCAAGAAGACACCATTTAAGCATTTTGTCAAAGGTACAATGATCTTTCCATGCTTCTTGTTCTCAACCCTTTAAGTTGGACTATTGTAGAAGTGCCTACATCCAACAACACAACAAACAAGTGAAAAAAAAACGTAAATATGTTCAAGATGTTTTGGTTGCCTCTCAAGAAGCATGGTTTTAAGGAAATCGCAAAACCTAAAAGTTAAGCTCATTGAATTCCGGGATCCCATAATCGGTACCCGAGGTAACAAATCTAACCATCATAGTCTCATTTCCCAATTTCATAAGGCTCTTTCTTTTTCCTTTTCCTTTGTATTTTCTCTCTTTGATAAGCTAACATCCTGCGAAAATGCATTAAAGTAAACACATAGATTTGCAGCAGAAATACGAGATTTTAAAAAATGTAAAGGCATAGCGCGAATGTCATTTATTACCAAATCAAAACTTAGTTCAATAAATCATTTATACAAATTGCAACTTAATAAATACAAGGGATCCCAATCCCTTGATAAATACACAAATAAAATAATAAAACTAATATAAACGACAACGCTAAGGGTGAATCGATGTAAGTACAAAGATCGCTAGCTCACTCATCAAAACCGCATGCAAAGACCAACCTGCAATATGTTCATTCATTAAAAAAGAATGCCACAGTCAGTGGGGAGTAACTCAGGGTTCTCCCAGCCATATCACATGAAAAAAAACATGATTAAGGCATATAAGCATACATTATCATACATGTATAGAGTCATGTGAGTTCTAACTATAACATTACTTGATAACCATATAAGCATGTGAGAATCATCAACGATATAATCATCATATACGCAATGACTAGGGAAGACTCACCTTGGCAACTATATCGCTACTAAAGGCTTGCATCTCACCGCTAGTAACCATATAATCCAAGAGGTTGGAGACGTGACACACAAGATAATAATAGGCATCCAACAATTCAATACACATCCAACAACCATCATGTGAATCAAATAAACTCTTACGGTAAGTGAAATGCACAAGCATCTCCACTATGCAAAACAAGAGGACCCTAGATTCTAATCCTCTCAGTTGGACGCCGATAATATAATACGGTCCTAGTAAAAATCTGGCCAGAATCTCGGGATATGGGCATTTTCCGATTCGACATGTGGTATGGCGTTGCACATCCAAGACTCTATCGACAGAACGAAAGCCGAGTATCCCAAATCCGACAAGGGCAGCTAACGGAAGAGGCGGAAAGAGAATAAGTATACCAAATCCGGCAAGGGCAACTAACGAAAAGGTTGTCACAATAACAAGTACTCATACTCTGGCAGTACGGCCAAGAGAGATGAGAAATTAAGTAAAGGTCAAGCAAGTACACTATATGCAATGACACCACCTCGCAATAATACAACATTTGACGGCCGGGTCGATCAACGCTAAGCGTTCGCCTCCCAACAACGTCGTCATATTCCCATTAATGTATGATAGAAATTACCTCTATCGCTCCGACATAATGTCTAATGAGTATAAGGGTACAAACAGATAATATGAGTTCAATATCATTCACCAACCAAGACTCACCGACTACTCAAGGCGTAAATGACTTAAATGAGTTAAACATTCAAAACCCTCACTATACATCTGAATAAGGCATGTGAGATACCATATATTCCATACATGAATATTCTATGTCATTACTTAAGAATATAACGTAAAAAAAACCATAAAAACCGTTACATAGGAAGACATGTGAGAAAAAGAAGGAAATGAACTCCAGGGGTCCCTAGTCGGCAAGGCAACCAGCGGCCGGCCGGGCGGCTGGGCATTCAGTCACACAGCAAAATCAAACAAAGGCGGAGAGACCTCCTGCCTGGTCAGCAGGTTAGGACGCACATCAATTCTCAAAATGTTACCCAATTATACAGGATCTCTCAGCCGACCGACTGGGACGCGCAGTCACTCAACAATTTACACATCTTATAGGGGACTCCCAGACGGTAGGCCTGCTGGGACCCTTCCTTGTCCAAAAACCCTCCAAAATGAACCAGGGGCTTCCCAGCCGGTCAGCTGACCAGTGGCCGACTGGGAGCCTCTGCTCCGAAAATCAACCTTCAAAATCACATGTAAGTATCCAAAACTCAAACGCATTTATAATTATCAACATAAACTCATCACTAAAGAACATTCCAATCATCATGTGAGTATTAAACATCTAACAAAAGCATGTTTACATGATAAGAAGAAGGATTAACATACAAACCACCAATTTCCACCATATTAAGACAAGTAGAGGGGTGTTCATTCGTGGTTATGTTTGGTTCGGTGAGCTGGTTGGTCCGATTCGCTTACACTGTTAATCGAAACCGTTGCATTATCGGAATTTTTTTCCACATATAAACTTTGTTAAATTTTTTTTTGCAATGGTGAATATAGTAAAACTCGACAAGATAAACATAATATAAAAATCATTGAAGATAAAATAATAGGAAGAGTTAACTGATAAATGTAAGACAACGTAATTCAATTATAGAATGATGAATAGTGATTGAGGATGAGGGTGGGTAGGTGTAAGAATCAGGGTGAAAATGTAAGGTATGAGAGTTTGAGTGTTAAAATAAGGGTTTTCATTAGTTTTGGGCCAGCCCAATAATATCTTTCTATTGATAATAGTGTCACGGTTCGGTTTTGGTTAACCGCGGTTATGAAAATCTGAACCTAAACCGAACCGTTCGTGATTTAAATGAACCGGTTCGGTTTACCGAAATATTTTTATGTTTCGGTTCGGTTAACCGAACCTAAAAAAAGAGCGGTTTTCGATTTTTTCAGTTCGTTTTTTTTTGTTCGGTTAATTATGAACACCCCTAAAGACAAGGAATCATAACTTAGTAGATTTAACATGTAAGAACATGATATCATGACACTAATTAACAAAGAATTCATCTTTATCATAATTACTACCCTAAAACACATAAGAAACACATAAAATATCGAGTAGCTCTTCTACATTACCTCTGTAGCATTCCAAATACGCTATCCTCAAGCAAGCTAACGATACCAACGAAATTCCTTGATCCAACTCTTCAAAATTCCACCTTTTACGACAATTAATATGATAAGAACATAAAACCGAAATCTGGAAAATGGTCTTAAAACAAAGCTAATATTTTCTTATCTAGAAAGAAGGACGACGGTGAGAGGATTCTCAAACACTAAACGGAATTAAATTCTGTTAAGAAACGAAGAAATTATGTCCTTCTTAAGATTAGATCTAAAAGATGGGTTTTATAAAAAGTTGGTGGAAGATAATAATTTATGGTATGAAAAGGAAGAGGAGAATGAGAGGAGAAGAATAATGTTAAAAACGGTGAAGTGTCGTTGAGAGACGAAGAAATGACATCCTTCTTAAGCTTTTGGGGTTATAGAGGTTTAATGGAGGTTTTGAGTTGATGAGGAAGATGAAGAATCCTGAAAAATGAGGAGGAAGGTGGAGTTTTATGGGGCGTTTGTTTTGTGAATGTGAGTAATAAAAGACCCAAATCTTATATCGGGTCGAGCCACTTGAATTTCCGAGTATAGTCCGATTACGGACTTATAACAGACTCAAATGCCACGGTTTCTACCCAGCTAAACTAAATTCAATTTAACATTAATATAAAGCTACGAAATCATAAATTATTGATTTAAAATATTTTAACCAATAAAAGTAAAAGAGGAATTTATAAAATTTATGACTTTAGTAAATTACTCATTATTATAAAATCGGGAGTGTTACAAAGTCCAAATATGATTCTTCCCTCACACATTCCTCAATATAATAAAACTCAAACAAGGAAGGGTGAAACTCAAGCAAGTAAGCATTATCACTTTTCATCATTTTGGAGAGTTGAATGCTCTCTCCACACTCAGATATAAGGATGAGTGTGCTACCATAAATTTATAAGCATCCAACAAGAGACAAAGGCAAGGAATCATCAAAGTCATTACAAGTAAGAATGGATGAAGAGCTTAAGCAAGGAGGAGGGTAAAGAAGAGGGCAAGATGGAAAAAGGGCAACTCTCTTAGATAAGAGACATGTATAGGTGGGATTTTCAAAAGAAGACACCTCCAAAAGATTCTCAACATCACCTCTACCACTTACACAAATTCACTACCTTGGTTTTCATCCAAAACACCTTACTTAGTAAACAAATTATCAAGAAAATCATCTACAACAATGACACCCTCTTCACTCTTTGCCATTTCATCCATGAGGGAGGCCTCTATCTTTCTTAAGGTGTCCTCTGAATAACCAAACTCATAAATTTCAAGGTAACTATTTCCACTATCATTTAAGGCGGCTTCAATAGCATCCACTTGGGCTTCCCAAGAATCATCAACATGCTCATCACAACAAGGTCCGTCATCAAAGCATATAGCATCACAAGAATCAAGCAAAGTTTCAATAAGATCAATACTACCCCCTTATCTTGAAAAAATATCATCAAAATGGGTGATTTCACTCAATGGCTCTAAAATCTCATCCACGTCCACAATAGTATTCTCCTCAGTACTCCACAACAAAGAAAAATTAGGTTTTCTACCTTCAGGATTCAACCAATCAAAAATATCATATGCTTCATCATCTGGCCTACGCTGGAGGAGTTAACAAACATGTAAGATATTTGGTTATTAATGGGTCATCTACTTACAATGTAATCCATGGCTGGCCTGGATCCGCGATATGAAAGCAATACCTTTCACCTACCACTAGTGTTTGATGTTTCCAACACCCTGGAAAATGCAAGAGATAAGTGGAGACCTGGAGCATGCTAAGGATTGCTACAAAGCGGCTCTAAAATCAACAACTTTCACACCTGCATAGAAATTACAAAGTCAATGTATCCAGGAAGAATACATTGAGCCAGCAGAAGCGGAGCTGGATGAAGTCAACCTGGACACGCTGCACCCAGAGCAAACCGTACTGATCAGATCTGAGTGCACGGGTGATGTTCGACATGAGCTTATTCGATTGTTGAGGGCTAACGCAGGTTGTTGAGCCTGGTCACATGATGATATAATATGGATAGATCCTAGCATGATAACTCACAAGTTTAGCGTAGACCCAAGTTACAAGCATGTCCAGCAGAAAAAGAAGAAGTTTACCCAGAAATGAACCATGTCATAAATTAGGAGGTAGAAAATCTATTCACTGTATGAAAAATTAAAGAGGTCAAATATCCAAAAATGGCTATCGAACGTCATTGTAGTCCCAAAAAAAAGAGCAAGTAGAGAGTATGCGTAGACTTCACATATTTGAACAAAGCTTTCCCTAAATATCCAATCCCACTGCCACACATAGATGTCATGCTGGTGTA
This sequence comes from Heliosperma pusillum, assembly GCA_022085475.1. Taxonomy (NCBI): domain Eukaryota; kingdom Viridiplantae; phylum Streptophyta; class Magnoliopsida; order Caryophyllales; family Caryophyllaceae; genus Heliosperma; species Heliosperma pusillum. The sequence continues at coordinate 13,495 of JAIUZE010014275.1, read as the reverse complement.
GATACCTTGTTTCTACACCTTCCGCCAACCACCCAGTGATAATTGGGCCGTATCTTTTATACGCGGAACGATTTATGACAATTCGTAAGTTTATCGTCAAGTGACAGCTCAAACAATTCTGTCTACCCCTTGGTTTTCATCTACGCGCCGGTACAGTCATTTTGACAGTCGTTAGAATTCATTTGGAGACCGAGTCGAAAACCGCTTCATTTTCTATAAACTGTCTTAAAACTCCAAGTCGTAACGCGCGGAATATTCTGATTATTTTATTATATATTTCAAATTCTATCTTTTTAATAAAATTATCTTTTATTATCTTTTAAAAGAGAATTATACATCAACCACAATTCCTTTCTCCCGTGGTAGGAACCTTTGGGGAAATGACGCAGCAGGTGTTGCGCCTCTTCGAAGGTTCGCAGTCTTGTTGCGCCTCTTGCCCAGTTCGTTCTTTCCAATGTTTGAGTTTTTCTATATCTCTCCCATATTTTCGGCTATAAAAGGAGAGCTCTGTTCCCACTTTTAAATTACGAGAGTGTTCCGCCCCTTCTCTTTTCTCTTTGCATTCTAGACTTGCTCTAAGCTATCGACATCTACCTGCTTGATCAATCGACCACGTAAGCTCAGATCCTTCTGGATACCCGTCACGTTTGCATTTGACTGACCAATTTGACCACTACACAATAATCAATCAATCAATCAACTTTAGTCCTTTAACAAGGGCACTTTCTGCATACATTCGAGTCGAGCTATCGCTAAAACGCTAACTTAGTATATCTCGTTTCATCAACATGTAAGTTTGAGGGTGTAAATCCCATTCTTTTTATTTGTATTTATTTTATTCAATTTATGTAAAATTCATGTCGAAAGTATTTTAAAACCTTTTCAAAACTTCTTTTATTAGTCTTTTCTTTGTATATAAGTCGTCTTTTAAACGTAGTTTTTCATTTTTAGATGTTTTAATCCTTGACTTAGATCCCTAATAGTCAATATTAGCGGGTTTTAGTCTTGTAATTTAATTAATTAAACCACTTTCACTCGAGTTTTAGATCGACAATTAATCGCAATTACAAACGAACATTAAATGATTGCGATTCTGGCTTCCACCCAACTCAAGAACAGACGCAACAAGTGTTGCGCCTCTTCTAGAGGACGCAGCTATGATGCGCCTGTTCTGGGCTGGTTTCTGTCTCTGAACTTCCATTATTGTTTTGACGTAGCTTTAGTTATATATTTAATCAACTATTAACTCTAATATCACTGTTAATCTGTCAAGTTATTATTTTCTTTTCTTTTTTTTCAATCCTTTGTTTTGGATATAATTTCGACATAGATCCTGTAATTCATTGTAATCTGTTGTAATCTTATTTAATCATTATATTGTATGATTTTCTTTGCCTTTCGTATGTAATTAATCCTAACTTATTTCGACATAATTGAGTGTTAAATACATGTTCACCGACATAGTCTAATTCACATGTTAGGATTAAAACGTTGGATGTTGCATTGCATGTATATAGTTGATAACATATCAAGTACGAACGATTTCTCTAATCATTAGTAGAGGACGATATCGAGGCGGGCAAGATTAGGTGTTCGATTAAATAACTTCCTAATACTTACCTTCAACCCTTACTCCAGATCTATGTGAACATCCGTGCTCAATGACATCCACGAGAGTCATTCTAGACATAGAATGCTAAGGGTAACAAGTTCTTAGTGTTCATGTCATCACTTTTTTGTGTTGATATGACATAAGGTATTCGAACGGTTCCAATTTCACATAAACATTGGTGGCGACTCCACAAAATGTGTATCACTACGCCTGTTCCGCCCGTGGTCCCGCCGTGCACCATAGTTTGGTGACTCCATTGGGGAATAGGTACTTATGTGTTACCGAGGGTGAAACTTGAACAAGGTTAGGGAATAGTATGTGAAAAACAGTTGTCGATTTTCATTACTCGACCTTCTTAGGTCATTTTATTCAGCCTTCCTAGGCTCAATCTAACCCATTTCGACCAATCGTTCTGTCTGTACGGTCTAAATTCTTATCTGGGCCTAAGGATGGATAGCGATTGACGTCAACCATACCACGGTACATACTCATGTTAGTATCAAGAGCTTTTACTACTCAAGGAATTGGACTAGGAACCGGCCTTACTCATGTTTGGCGCGGACCTCTCCACAGACCCTGGGTTTGATTGCTTGGTATGGCGACTCACCCTTTAAACCAAAACCATTTTAAATGCACTCAACATGCCGTTATAATGGCTGTATAAATGTGTATAACACATACATGATCACCATTTTGCAAATAAAACCATGACGAACTTTTCAAAAAAGAAATCCTTTTCAAAACTGTAATAAAGCATTTTTAAAAGGTGGCCTAAAGTAGCACAAAACAAGTCGAAACTATGTCCAAATGTCGAGTCAAAATTGTCTTTTCTCCACTTCAAGTCATCACTCCTACAACCACACTACGGTTGTCTAGTACAAACATTTCAAATCTTGTCATTTTAAAAACTCACTTAAACACAGTGGCACACACCCACTTCACAAGTCAAGTCATTCTCCATCTCGAGTCATCACTTTTACAACCACACTACGGTTGCTTAGGACAAACATTTCAAATCTTGTCATTTTCAAAACTCACTTAACACAGTGGCCCACTCCCATTTCACAAGTCGAGTCCTTTTGAGTAAGTGTGCTAGAATGGTCGATCGTGTTTTGATCCGTCTTCGGTCTCTTGCCTCAGTTTTCAAAATGTCGGGAACTAGTCAAGCAAGTGTTCATCTAGCCGAACAAAATCGAAATGGTAATGATCAAATCCTAGATGCACTCATCCGTCTCCAGACAAGTCAAGACCAAGCTTATGCTCGCCTCAATGCCATTGAAGGCTGAATTGTTGCCATTGAAGCTAGGCTTTCTCCTGCAGACATTCATGATGCTAGTGTGCATGATAATATTCCACCCTTCGTGGGACAACCAGAAGTCGATCCTCCACCAAATCTTACTGAAGTTGAAAAGCGATTCCAAAATCTGGAGGAGCAACTAATGTACCTAAAAGGGGATGACATCTACATGGAAAATAATCGCAAATATGAAGCATTAAGTACTCAATTTCCAACCAATTTCAACATGACTAACATCCCTAAGTTCAAGCGGAACGAGAACCCTTTGAATCATATTCGTGCTTTCAAAGATTACATGTCTATCAAAGGCATCAAACCAGAGATGTTCTTAAGGATCTTTCCTTCATCTCTCGACACCATTCCTAAATAGTGGTTCTATTCTCTAGAACACAAGAAAATCGCAACCTGGGATAATGCCGCTATTGAGTTCGCCAAACAATACCCAGACAATGTTGAGATTCAAGTGAACATGCGCACTCTAGAGGAAGACTAGCACACAACTAGTTGAACGTCCAGATGAAGCTACTCTTGTGGAAAGGTTTGTGGACAATTTGAAACCTGTTTATGCAAACCACCTGAGATACCAGAACATAAAGTCTTTCAAAGATTTAACTGTGCTAGGAACAAGAATTTAGGACGACATCTGAAAGGGGCTATTGTTTTTCACTATGTTAGCGTTTGTCAATAAATAGGACCATCCTAGTCCTCTTTGAATTGCCAAAAACAGAAGAAGAAGAAGAAAAAAAGAGCACATTTACTTTTTATTAGTCACTTGCTCTACGTTTTACCCTTAACTAGTAGAATAGACTTGAAATACTTTAGGTCCTATCTCTTTAGTGTAGATCACTCGACCTCTTAGAATGAGCCTTAACAAGGGCGTGCATTTACCACCTTTTCCATATCTTGTGGTGTGAAAATTCCTTGATCGTCGTGTCTCTAGGTGACCTCTAGGTTTGGAGACTCCATTTTTCTACTCGATTCGTCAATTCCTATATTTCATATGACTACAAGATAAAGAAAAGTTGCATACTATTCCAAACAATTCAATACCCTTACCATGGGTGATAGAAAACTAGCTCACCCGAGAGTTAAACCAAGTTTTTAGTACAATCGTGCCTAAAACTATCAAAAAACAGTCCAACGACTTCAAATCAAACACAGTCCAACAACTTCAAATCAAAACACAGTCCAACGACATCAAATCAAATACAGTCCAACGACTTCAAATCAAAAACAGTCCAACGACTTCAAATCAAAAACAGTCCAGTGACTTCAAATCAAAAAACAGTCCAGCGACTTCAAATCAAAAGTCTCAAATATTTTCAAAAATTCACGAGACAAGACAAAAAATCCAGTCAATCAATACAAATTCAAAGTGTCAAAAATCAAAAAAATCTCTCCAGTCAAAAGCTACAAACAAAACAAATCTCTCAAGTAGTCATCTTTTCACATATTTCAGACGAATCAATTCGCAGTTACCATGTCTCCATGCCCTTTGGGACGATCCTTTCATTCATTTAGGTGAGTGAGAGAGATACACAAATCTCCAGTGTCTTCTAACATCATTAGAACCTTCCACCCTATTCCATTTTTATCACACTTGTTTAGCATCTAAGAATTCGATTGATGTACACTAAGCTTATACTGTCACAAAAGTATTTTGTGTAACACCCGGAAATGTACCCTATTTTTCTAGTAGAAATATTTTACGAAATCTTTTCAGCGAATTTAAGTTTTAAATTAGCTTTTTATGTTTCGAGTCGAATTTAGAATTTCCGAGTTCGTATTTGGAATTTCTGTGAGATTCCATGAAAATTCCGTTTTAAGGCGAGTTTGACTTTTCTTGACTTTTGAGTCGAGTTTGACTTTTCTTGAATTTTAAGTCGTCTTTGACTTTTCTTGAATTTTAAGTCGTCTTTGAATTTTCTTGACTTTTAAGCCGTCTTTGACTTTTGTTGACTTTTTCCTTATAAAGCTCATACTACCATTTATCCTATTGTCATTCACACAAACACAACATTACTTCATCACTAAGAAACCCAAATGGAAACCCTTGCCTCCATTTTCATCCGATCTTACATTCATCATATCTCCTTCGTTCTTTGACGGAATTCACGTAAGTTCGTCTTATTCTTCCCCTCTTAGCTTCCTCTATCCGTATTGGTAATAAAATTACCGTCTTTCTCGCTTTTTAAATTATCCGTCTTTCTCAAGATGAATTTTATTCATCTTTTATTACCTATTTGTAGGTGGAGACTGCTAGGAAGGTTTAGTAATCGATTAAAGACGCGTAAAGGTAACGGTGAAGGGTTACTCGGTATCATTTACGTGTTTTGCATGCTTTATATGTTAGAAATCGTATTTGGAATATGATTAGAAGCTTAGGAATCATGTTCTGATTTATGATTGTTGTTATTTGATGATTGTTGATGATGAATATTGATTATTGGTAATTATTAGAAGTGAATTAGGAGAATTGAAAATGATAGGAATGGTGTTGGTTGTTCTCGGGTAGAATGGGGTTCCTGGCCGAAGGACCGGCAGCCGGTCTAGTGCCGGGCTAGGAATTTCCTGCACCGACCCTTTTTCGTAGAATGATCATAACTCCTTCGTTACTTGCTTGTTTTGGGCTTGTGACCACTCGTTGGAACCGTAAGAGGATAAGCTATCATCTCAACTTGGAATTTCTGCATTTCCATATCTAGAACTCTAGTTATGACCGTTTGAAGTAGGCCCTTGTTTTGATAGTTTCCAAACTTGTGATTTTTGTGATTTTTAGTGTTGTGCTCCGAGCCGGGGTACCGGCCGCCTCCCTCCACCCCGGCCTGGAATACATCAGTAAGTGAAGTTGGATTTTTGGTGTTGTGCTCTGTGCCGGTCTACCGGCCGCCGGTCTACTGACCGGCCTAGACTACGTTCCTCTGTTTTTGGTTTTTGCCTGTGTTCTGAGCCGGCCCACCGGCCACCGGTCTCCTGCCCGGCCTGCAACACGGCTGTGTTGTTTTCCTTTGACTTTTAAAACTCGTAATTTATAATAGTTCGCATGATCCGTTTACCGTATAATTTTACGTAATGTCTTATAATATTCATGTTTTGGATATATGATAGCTTTTTCGCATGTATCACATGTTTTGTGACGGTTTTCGATATGTTCCCACTTTGAGTCGGTTTTCACAAATGTTACGGTTTGAGCACGGTTTTGTCTTGTGCTTTGTACTCTCATTCCCTTGGCTACCTTCCCGTTCGTAAGGCTGGAATGTCGGAACGGAGAGGTATCCTACTGCTTAATGCATGTGTAGTGGGGCATACGACGACGTTGTTGGGAGTTGAACGCTATGCGTTGATCGACCCGGCCGTCAAATGTTGTATACTTGCGCGGTGGTGTTATTGCATGTAGCGTACCGCATGTTATGAGGCTTGAGCTCTTTTCCGCCTCTTTCGTGAATTGATCTACCGAATTTGGGGTACTCGGCATATATATTGTAAGCCCGAGTCTTGGATGCGAAACGTTTACGCATGTCGAATCGGAACACGTTTATATTCGGATCCTGGCCAGGTTTAGACTAGGACCGTATATTATCGTGTGCTACCAGGAGGAAATAGTCTACATATACGAAATGTAGCATCGTGTATGGAGTTCAGGGAAATGTTTATCCCGTGGATGCCTGTTAATCATACTTGCCATGTACACGATGCTAGTGCGTTTCATTTACCGTGAGAGATGTCGTCTTGTGTCGTCTTTGAATGCGTGATTTCATGATATTATTCATGGTCATTGCATGATTGGACACCGTCAATGTCTTGGTTCGTGAATGGATGATAATATGTTGGATTTATTGTGATCATCGCATGACTTGACTTGGTTTGTCTGTCGAGTCTCAATCTTATCAATCTTATACCGCTAACGGTGAGATGCAAGCCCTAGTGAGCGTATTCGATTGCCTAAGAGTGTCTTCCCCGAGTCTTTGAATATCATGATGGAATCGGATTTGTGCCTCTTATGTTCTTATCATTATATCTCGGATTGCCTATTTATTCTTATCGCAACTCACATGTATATTTATATATGCATGCTCTACTTTTGTATTTCCTTATATGTACGTTAAAGGTGATATGGCTGGGAGAACCCGGAGTTACTCCCCACTGACTGTGGCGTTCATGTTTTTCATGAATGAACAGGTTGCTTGCTTGGATGCCTTTTTGGATATGATTTTTGGGGTTCGGGTGTGAGCTAGCGGGCGTTGTCCCTGGAAGTTTTCACCTCTAGACGATATTAGCTAGTTTTGCTAAACACTTGTTCTTTGCTAACATTTAAAGAGACCCCGTCTCTTTGTTGTATTTTCCGCATTTAGTTGTAATATTTTGACACACCTCGTGTATATAACTTGCATGTATAAAAGTTTTTAAAAACTACCTATTTCCGCAATATAATTCACATGCTTGTTTGTTTATTATTTCCGCATTCGCGAGGGTTGTCACATTTTGTTTCTATAGTATTAGTTTTGCGTAATTCGTCGAGCTTGTTACTGTAAAGAGGGCAAAACTCATTCAAATTCTCAGGCAAAAAACACAAACGCACCTCGCGTAACCCACGTGCCGCTTGTGCGACACTGGATAAAACCGGCCGCTGGCCAGTCCAAATTAATGTCGAAATGCTCTTGCATTTTGACATTTAGATATCCTCATATCATCAAATAAACGGAATTGTACTTCCTTTAGGAGAAAGTCAAAAGCACATGCTACCTTTTTCTAAGTTCATTACAAGCTCTTGCTTCGAACGATTATTCTTTTACATTTTTTGAACTACGCATAGGGTTTGATTTCATTTTTTTTTATGAATACGTAGGCAATCGTTCACAAGATTCAAACCCGTCATTAATTTAAATGTAAATAGAAGGACATCTGCGTTTGCATTTCAAATTCGATAAGAATAATAATGGAAAATCTCATCCGTTTCTTAACTAGCTTCAATCTTGGATTTCCTAATCCTTATCGGGTTCACTTTTCGAGACGAAAGTCGACGTGGCCGCCAAATGAGCACACTTATTCAGATGGATCAGTTTACTCCTCTTTCTTTCATTTCAAACATTTATACATTTCCTTCAAAATTCTTTTTGTTTTTGCGCCAATTTAGGTCACCAATATGCTACGTGTAAATTATGTTTTTGCTATGTGATTTTCGGCAGCACGACGGCAGAAGCCGTCGTCTACCAAACCTCTTTGTTAGACTAATCTGCAGGAAAAAAATACAAAACAACAGAGGCACTCAAAAGAGGCATGTACATCAAACTGGAGGCTCTAGCCCAAAACAAAATCCGAAAATCCAAAGCTGGAGGCTTTCGCCCGAGACAAAGTCAAAATCCAAATTTACAAAAATAATCCAAAATGTACAAATCAACGGCAAAAGAAAGGACAACTAATCCTCATCGCCACCCAGAGCGGCTACAGTCGCCTCAAGAGCGGCGATCTCAGCATCCCTGGCGTCCAACTCCCACAACAGACGAGATGTCTCCTCCCGAAACTCCACCAACTCCCGCTACAGGTCTCTCTGTGAAGAGAAGCCTCATTTGAATCATTTTTACATGAAGATATACTAAATATGGAAAGGGAATGAGACGTTCATACATGTCAATCCTGGCCACCTGAAAGCGCCTCGATGGTCGTAGCCCGCAGCCGGTTGGCCACCCTCTAAAACACTACGTGCTAATACGGTGCCACCTATATTCATATATAAATAAGGATCAAATCAAATGCATTCCTATGCAGTAAAAAAATAACAAATACCTCGAGGTAAGGTGGGGGTTGACGCATGTCACCTCGATCTCCTACACAGATTAAATGATTCTTTAATTGACGATCGTTCGTCACTTCTCAAATTAATTCAATTAAAAAAAACAACAAACACCTTGAGGTAAGCTGGGGGGCTTGACGCCTGCCACCTAGATCTCCTACAAAGATCAAATGAATCTTTAATTAACGATCGTTCGTCACTTTTCAAACCAATTCAAAAAACAAACAAACACCTCGAGGTAAGCTGGGGGCTTGACACCTGCCACCTCGATATCCTGCAAAGATCAAATGAATCTTAAATTGACGATCGTTCGTCACTTTTCAAGTCAATTCAAAACCTCTTTAATTGACGATCGTTCGTCACTTATCAATTCAATTAAAAAAAACAACAAAAAAACATGCAATGCAGGGACCTACCTTCTGGACAAACAATCCGTGGACCCATCTTTTACCATCAGGATGTCGCTCGCAACAACCGAGCAGATCCCCCGGAATGATTCGATCCTGACAGAGTCTTCCGTATATCCCGCACTTTTACATGCTTCAAAACCGTCACATGATTTTATCATCTCAGCAGGGACCCACCTTTCGGACATACAATCCGTGGGCCCATCTTTTATCATCAGGATGTCGCTCGCCATAACCGAGCAAATTCCCCCGGAATGATTCGATCCAGACATAGTCTTCTGTATATATCCAGTGCAGCAGTGTTCTGCAGATTTCTTTCAATATATATGTTTCCCCAACGAGAGTTCGCCTGAGGACTGAGACAGGCAGATTCTCAGATGTGATATCTTTTCAAACGGCTGGCGAGCCTCATTACGCACCTCATTCGAGCCGCTGGCGAGCCTCATTACGCACCTCATTCAAATGACTCGCGAGCCTCATAACGCAACTTCATTCAACGGTTGGCGAACTTCACGACGCAACCCCACATGACGGTTGGCGAGCCTCACATCGCACCTCATCCCTCATAAGAAGATGCCTCAGGTATGACTTCTTCTTATTGCTGGCGAGCTTTAATACGTAGTCTAACAGATTTAAAATGACCCTCCCCGACAGTCGACAGATTTTAAAATGTTCCCGACGACATGTCCTTGATTCAGACCCCTTGAACCACCTTGCGTTGCCATAGTCGTCAGGTCGTAATCTTTGATTGACCTGATAGCTATACTTTAACTTTTGCCTTGTCCAAGCCTCAGTCAAAGTGGGGGCTATGTAGATACCTCGTTTCTACACCTTTCGCCAACCACCTAGTGATGATTGGGACGCATGTTTGGTACGCGGAACGATTTATGACAACTCGTAAGTTTATCGTCAAGTGATAGCTCAAACACTTGTGTCTACCCCTTGGCCGTCATCTTCACGCCGGTACGGTCGTATTGACAGTCAATTGAGTTCATTTAGAGTCCGGGTCGAAAACCGCTTCAATCTCTATAAACCGTCATAAAACTCCGAGTCAAAACGCGCGGAATAATCTGATTATTTTACTATATATTTTAAATTCTATCTTTTTAATAAAACTATCTCGTATTATCTTTTAAAAAGGAATTACATATCAACCACAATTCCGTAATATAAGCGTGGAAATCCTTCTCCCGTGGTAGGAACCTTTGGGAAATGATGCAGCAGGTGATGCGCTTCTTCTAAGGATCGCAGACATGATGCGCCTCTTCACTAGTCCGTTCTTTCCAAAGTTTGAGTTATTCTACGACTTTTCCATATTTTCGGCTATAAAAGGAAAGCTCTGTTCTCACTTTCAAAGTACGCGAGTGTTCCGCGCCATCTCTTCTCTCTTTGTATTCTAGACCTTGCTCTAAGCTATCAACATCTACGTGCTAGATCAATCGACCACGTAAGCTCAGATCCTTCTGGATACCCGTCATGTTTGCATTTTACCGACCAATTTGACCACTACACAATAATCAATCAATCAATTAACTATAGTCCTTTAACAAGGGCACTTTATGCATACATTCGAGTCGAGCTATCACTAAAATGCTAACTTAGTATATCTCGTTTCGTCAACATGTAAGTCAGAGGGTGTAAATCTCATTCTTTTATTTATATTTATTTATTCAATTTATGTAAGATGGTGTCGGAAGTATGTTAAAACCTTTTCAAAACTTCTTTTATTAGTCTTTTCTTTGTATATAAGTCGTCTTTTAAACATAGTTTTTCATATTTAGATGTTTTAATCCTTGACTTAGATCCCTAATAGTCAATATTAGTGGGTTTTAGTCGTGTAATTTAATTAATTCAACCATTTTCGCTCGAGTTTTAGATCGACAATTAATCGCAATTACCAACGAATATTAACTTATTGGGATTCTGGCTTCACAACCAGAACCCAACTTGAGAACAGACGCAACATCTGATTTTAAGTTTCTTAAACTCAATATTAGACAATTCTAATATCATAAAATTAATAGCTAAATCTTTAACTATGAAGATCTTATGCATGCATAACAAAATATGAATAAAGAAGCAGAAAATTGTTCCTTACATTAATTTGAACAAATTTTGGGCACAAAATATGACTCCTTCCTACTTGGTTCTTGAGCTTATAATATTAGGGATGAACTTCCAAGTTCTTAGTATAAGAAAACTCCTTTTGTTTCACCAAGACAATACCCAAAAATCACAAATATTACTACACTAGTATAATAGTGAGAAACCCTGAATATATCACTAATATGTCTATTACTACTCTTAGTAATATTATTAGTAGTGTTAGAACACAATTGAAATTTCTCAAAAAAAATTTAGTATGAGAAGGGGTTTTTAGTGAGATAAGTATATGTTTTCTTATGAGATGAATGAATGATCAATAAGGAGAAAACATCTCCTTTTGTTGAAGGGCATGACCGGCCACCACATGCATGGGGAAGGGTGGGTGTTTTTCCTTTTGTTCTTAACAAAGCAATAGACTTAGGGCTAGGCTTAGGTAGGTAATTATTTTGTTTAATTCTTAATTAGAACAACCATAAAACCTAAATCCTACCCTAATACCCACCAAAAACCGGTGCACCATGTATAAAATGGGTGTCCATTTTATCTTTGTAATTCGTCATTTGTCACATATGTGACATATGACATGAAACATGTAGTCTTTGATTATAAATGTACATTTAACTAATTTAGATGCAATTTCATAACAAATAAATTAGACTTCACATTTTAAGTCACATTTTATAATTACATATAAATAAAATGGGTCATCTCATATTTGATTAATATAATCTACAACAATTTATAATTATAATCGACCAATTTCACTTATCTCAAATGTTTCATAAACATAATGCATTCTTAGTAATATAACAATTAAATTACTAAAATGAATCTTATTTAATCATATTACAATAAGATATAATTCTCACTTTAAACATGTTCATAATTAAGGATTAATTAATCTGTATCGCTATACAATTAATTAATGTACATGGATAGGGGATTGTCCTTTAGGTGTGACCTCAAGGGATCAATTGATCACCACCGTCATACGACAGTAACGTCAAACTCAATTGAGCCAATCGTTACCGATTTATGTTGACCAGTTGACTATAATATTCATCATCCCTTTGTATTCTTTATTATTTAGATTTAAATATGTGATCGCACTATTGTTGAGGACACTTATTCCAACAATCTCCCACTTGTCCGAGACAAGTGTGCGTCACCAATTCTCTTGTCCTATTACAATCTCCCACTCAATGCAAGGTGTCTTGCAGGTCGTACTTGCATTTGATCATATCAAGAGTGGTTTCCTCGATCTGGAGAGTAACTATCTGACCAGAATTATCTACCATAGATACCTTCCGAGCGTGGCCACGCATTTTCAGCTTACTCCTCCTCGAGTGGCCTTGAGATTTTAAAACAACCCTGATAAGGGGTGCATAATTCCTTTCGCATTATTCTCTTTACATAGCCACATCTCATCATGACCCAAAAGATGCTCATTTGACCCCAGTTACGAAGGTCGTAGAGCATAAATCAAAGTCACTCTGAAACTGTGCCACCTTAGGCAAACAGTCTTTAGTCGAAGAATTGACTCAAAAATAATACTATAGTAGCTCTTACCACGACCATGCTACAAGAGTTGCCAGAACTCTATAAGCGGTCACTGCCTGACAGATTGTCCCTTACAGTCTGTCTATGTGATCGACTGGTCATCCCTTATGACCCTATGACATTAGAGCTTGCCATCAACCGCATCACACTCTAGTCACTTGGAGACGTCACCTCATACAAACAACTAGGGGCCAATGCTATGTTAATACAGTCCACTTTAATGGGGTTCAAAATTGTCTCTACAACCCATTTGGATATAACAAAGCACAAAACGAGTTTTAGAAACTCAAACGATAAATGTGATTATCATATATGAACAATATACACAATGTTATTGTTTCATATCATATAATCTAAAGTTTATTTCGTCCATGACAAATCAAGATGATCTTATTAAATGCAATAAATGCTTGGGTAGTGACGATACCATATATTCATTTATTCCAACCATGTGAATTGCCTTTTCCTTCCATCCAACGTTATTCATAATAACATGAATTCATCTACGTACATGTCTAGATATCTATCTAGTGTTGGCCTCTTTAACTTGAAAGATGCTCCCACTCGTTATCATGATAACTGATAGGTATTTAGGTGAAAAGATCTACGATTAGTTCCTTGTAAGCCACCTTATCCTCATCATAATGTACTAGGTCTCTATTTGTAGAATTTATAATGATTGACTCTTCAATCATTTTTTTAGTTATTTGCTTGTTATATAA
>JAIUZE010014274.1:0-11291 GCA_022085475.1 Heliosperma pusillum | reverse complement strand
TGACTGGTTTAATTATATGGTTGGTGTCGTGTTGACAAAGTACCCATAGAGAATTATGGATATATGGCGTCTTGACCATTCTAATTCTAAATGAGTAGCTTGGACCATGACATTGATAGGCTCGTACTATCTTTAACGAGCATATGGAGTTCACTGCTTGATAGCTTTTGTGTCTCGGCTTGGTGGGTTTATATCCAAGTCGGGGCATGGCTGCCTGATCCGTTTTGGGACTGGAGCCAGCTTAAGTACTAGCCATCTCTGATTAGGGGGTCGCCTAGTAGAGTTTCTCATAGACGGTTATGTCATGGGACGGGGAAAGGAATAGCTGTTGTCGCTAGGTCTGATCAGTCTAGGACTAGGATGTTTTCCTACCTTGTGGTATAGCCTCGAGTTACAGATGCTATTGAACGGTGCTAAGAAACTTATGCCTGGTTGTAGGTATTTGTATTTCATGTTTGTATGATTCTATGAGTTCTAGAAGGTGAGATCACGCCGGCTTAGGATTGATAGAGTTTGGATTACCGATTGTTAAATGATTCACATGATTTACGTGTTGATTAGGGTTGGTGTATCAGGGCCATGTTAATGGTAACCGCTGAGCCAGCATACCAGCTTCCCTACCCGAGTTATATTTATAGCGGATTTACATGATAGCTTTCATATGATAGGTTCTATGTTAGTTATTTGTTTAATAACATGAAAAGCATATCATATATGTTAAGGTTTTGTATTTTATATATACATTGCTTTTATGTTTTTCATGTTTCATTAAACTCGACATTACGTGGCTGGGAGAACTCGGAGTTACTCCCCACTGACTGTGGCTTCCGTGTTTATATTTAATGCGGTCGAACAGGTGGTGATGCATATTTTGGGTACATGGACGAGCTAGCGAGCGAAGTATTTACCTTGGACCTATACTCGGTTCATAGTTTGTATATTATTAGACACTCTTTTATTTCCGTATTTATACGGGAGATATGTCTCCCGTCTTGTATATTTCTTTTGTAGAATATTAGTTTCGTTTGGTAATGACCTTTTTATTTTATGACACCTTCGGTATGTTTTCTCATATTGTTTATGTATTTAAATTATTTTTTTTCTTTCCGCAAATTTGAGGGTTTCACAGTTTATCGATAACGGTTGGCTTGCTAGATAAGTTTGACGTTATCGTCATACAGATGGCGGTGATCAACTGGTCCCTAAAAGTCACACCTAAAGGATGTGATTGAGAGATGTGATTATTTGAGAAAATAATCATATTGATGCCTTAATAAATGACTAAAAGGTTAGTCGGTGTTTTTGACTAAAAGGTTAGTCAATGTGATGATGATATAATTATTTAATAACGATTAAATAATGTTAGCTAAGACGAATTAACTGTAATTCGTAAATTGAATATAAAAGGTTATATTTAATTGTTGTATATAATGTAGGCTAATTAAACATAAACCGTTATAATTAATTGGAAAATTATAAATATATATACGGATATTTATAATTAATGATGTATTATAATGTCGGTCTTTGACTAATGACGATTATAATATATTACATTATATTAGAAGCTAAAATGACCGGAAAAAGTGTCCAGATACACTCGGGTTTTTCCGGTCAATGGGTAGCTATTTGAGGAGACTAAATCTCCTCATATATGACCTAGTAGTGTCGTGAGATAAAGAGAAGAAGAGAAAAAAATTCTAACCTAATTTTCTACTCTCTTGTGCCTCCATCACATACAACACACAAAAACCTAAAAAGTTAACTGTAACTTTTAATCATCTTTCTAGCAAAGGAGAAGGGCATATCTCAATCTATCTTGGGTGCGACAATTAGGAGGATATCTACTTTGATATCTGTTCTTAGGCCGATTTTGCTAAGGACCAAAGGTTTAATTCATTTTCTTAATTTTTACATCGTTTTCATATTTATGACTCGCAATTCATATTATATAATTTTGTTATAATCCTAAATTTTAAGGGGATGTAAACAGTTATTTCCCACAAGTGGTATCAGAGCATTTGGCTACAAAATTATATTATATGTTTTTCATTTTTATGAAATATGAATTTGAGAAAAAAAAAATTTGATAAAACCGAAAAAAAAAAAATCACGGCTGAATTTTTTTTTGTATGCCGTGTGATGTTTTTTTTTTAGGGTTTTGTTTTTCCATTGTTGATTTATTGATATTGTTATTTTAAAAGGTTAAAATTCAATATAATAAATTTGTACTTGTTTTAATTTGATAAGGATTAGATTAAAAGAAGATGGAATTGTTTTGATTTTGTTGTTGCTATTGTTTTCGGCCTCATTGTTTTAAATTGATAATTTTGTATAATGATTCAATTTTAATGATGTTCAAAGCGATTGTGATTAAATGAATATAAGGATAATCGATTTAATCATGATTTAGATGTTCATTTTAAAAGGTTAAATTGACTAATCTAGTTTGAATCAATATTTAATAACGATTAGATATTGAATTTTGTACCGATCTAGCAATATTGACAAAAACCGTTTTTTTTAAACAGTCCGTTTGCTGCTACTGTTCATTATAAAAAAAAAAAAATATTTCTGTTTTTTTTCCTGTGCAGCAGGTTTTTGGTTTTAATTTTTTTTATGTTTCTGTTTTTCCGGTTTTTGTTTAAACCGTGAGAAAGAAAATTTTTTTTTTTGGTACTGGTACTGTTCACGTGAACAGTGATCCGTAGAAAAAAAAATTAAATTTGTTTGTTTTTTTTTTGACATTATAAAGATAATGTTTGTTTGTTTGTTATTGTGAAAAGGTTCACAATAATGATACCCGATTATATTTTAAAAAGGTTTAAAATAAAATGGATTATGGAAGATTAAAATTGTTGTGGGCAATTAAGGAATTGTCACATAATTTTGATCGGTTTTAATGGTGGTTTGGATAATTAATCGACATAATTAATGAATTATGTCTTGTAGAATTAATATATATAGTTGATGCATTTTTTTTTTGTCAGATGAATGAATGAATGAATGGTTTGATTTACGTTTTTTCAATTGGTTAAAAAATGTAAATCCTAGTGTGGCCTTAGTTAATCATGTTTTCGTAATGATGGAAACATGGTTTGGATGTAATTTTGAGATCTCGAATCTCCTTTTATTTTTCTTTTAATTATGTTTTGGAATTAGAATGTAAATAGGTTTATTTTGTAATTTTTTAAATCTAATTTTAAGAAGACTAGAGACGGAGACCGGATGCTCACTCTCGCTACATGGACCAAGATGAGACAAAGTCAAGCTTCTCGGGTCCATAAGGATGGATTCCAAACTTGTATTTACTGTTCATTTTGGTAGTTAGGCCACACTAGGACCGTTGTAATAGTTTACGGTTTTTTCCAGTCTTTTGCTTTTCATTCACATGTTAAATAACTGCATCATATTCCGCCTAAACCAAACCACCTAAATTGCATGAAAAATGATTCATATAGTTTTGAATTTTCATCTTAGACATACAGATGTCACTCGTTCATAGGGCCATCACCTTAGTCTTAATCATTCACGAAATGCTAGAATTTATTCACTTAAAATGAATTAAATTTAAGATGATGGGATCTTCCTCTAAAATGAAAATTGAGATTAATCTTTATAGGAAAAACTGTTATGAACCCCTTCTTCGTCGGAAGTCATAATATGACCCCTTCTACGTTGGGTAAGTAGTGAGTGTTGACCTATTTTTCCTCAACATTGTAGTCCGAGTAATATCTCGGGATTATAATGGACTAAAGATAGAATTTAAAGAAATTTATCGACTGAGAATTCTAAAAGTAGAATTAGCCAAGAGGTTGGCTTATCAATTTACAGAAATTGAGTCTTGCGATTATTTATATAATTCTTGAGGGAGGTCAATTGTATAAATGCATAAGTCATTGCATTTAAACAGTTTTTGCATTAAGACTTAATTTTAAAACGATGAAACTTATTATATTTTTCTTCTTTTCACAGTTTCTTGAATCCGTTATATAAGGATATAACTGCTAAAATAACAAATGGCTGGACGTACAGACGACCCAATGCCAAGTGCTACACTCGCTCGCGAGTCCTGGCTAAAGATCTTTATGGACAACATGAATCAGTCCACGCGACTGAAGAATGATCGGTCAAACTTTGCGGACTGGGAGGCGGCATTACGGAATGCTGCCATTGCTGACGGTAAGCTCAAGTACTTGACTGAGCCACTACCGACTAACCCAGGCCCCAATGCAAGAGCCAATGCATCACTTGCTTATAGTGATTTCGTAATGGAGGCGGGTGCGTTAAAGAACGTACTCATCTTTTCAATGGAATCAAATTTGCAAAGGCGATTCATTGCCCAGGGTGCAAACAAGATTTTCACCACTCTCTCTAACGAGTTCTCGAAAGCTCCGAGGATCGTTAGCTATGAGTACACCTGTCGCTTCTTTGAAGCGAAACTCCAGAAGGGCCAAGCGGTTAGCCCACACATTCTTGCTATGATCGAGAATGTCGAGAAGCTGGAGGCTCTTGGTTGTAAAATCGATGAGACGATCATTATTGATCGACTGCTTCATTCACTTCATGATGGTTTTGCCCTTTTCAGGGCAAATTACTATATGAATGATATGAAGAAAAGTCTTCATCAGCTCCACTCACTTCTCGTACAGACCGAGAGTGATCTGAAATTGAGTGGGAGCGTGAAACAGGACGTTCTCATGATTAACAACAAGGGTAGGGGTAAGGGCAAGGCTCAAGCTGACCTAGCTGTAGGGAAGCAAAAGTTCAAAAAGCCAGGAAAGGTCAAGAGTGGGCCTGGTGAGACTAGCGGTAGCTCACAAGGCAAGACAAAGAGCAAAGATAACGTGGAGTGCCACCATTGCCACAAGTCTGGGCATTGGAGGCGGAACTGCCCCGTGTATGCTGAAGACGTAAAATCAGGCCGCGTCACTCCTGTTGGTACGTCATCTTTTATTCATATGATTGAGATTAACCATGCAAGTTTCGGAACTTGGGTACTAGATACTGGTTGTGGTTCTCATCTGTGTAATCATTTGCAGGGCCTAAGAAGCATCACAACTCTCGCAAAGGGTGATGTGGACCTGCGAGTGGGGAATGGAGCTAGAGTTGCTGCCGTTTCAGTGGGAACATATGTAATCCAACTCCCTAGTGGTTTTGAGTTATTTCTGAATAACTGTTACTATGTACCCAGTTTATCTAAGAACATTATTTCAGTTTCCGTACTTGATAAGGACGGATTTTCGTTTGTAATAAAGAATAATAGCTGTATTTTCTCTTTGAACGATATGATTTATGGTAAAGCTGTTTCCATAAATGGAATATATGTTTTAGATCAAACCACAGAGATAATGCATGTGAGTAATAAGAAAGCAAAGGTTGGTGACAAAGATCAAACCTATTTATGGCATTGCCGTATGGGACACATAAATGAAAAACGCGTGAAAAAGCTCATTGATAATGGGACTATCTCCCCATTTGACTATGAATCTTTTGGCACGTGTGAATCATGTCTCATAGGCAAAATGACTCGAATTTCCTTCAAAGGTGTTGGAATGCGCGCTGCTGACCTATTAGGACTCATACATACTGATGTGTGTGGACCTATGTCAATCAACGCTAGAGATGGCTATAGATATTTTATCACTTTCACGGACGATTTGGGTAGATATGGATATGTCTACTTAATGAAGCACAAAAGTGAGTCCTTTGATAAGTTCAAGGAATACCAGAATAAGGTTGAAAACCAGCTGGGTAGAAAGATTAAAGCACTACGTTCAGATCGTGGTGGTGAATATCTTTCGAATGAGTTTGATCAACACCTTAAAAACTGTGGTGTAGTACTACAGTTAACTCCACCTGGAACACCACAATTGAATGGTGTGTCCGAACGGAGAAATCGAACATTGCTTGATATGGTTCGATCCATGATGAGTCACACGGTTGTGCCTGACTCATTCTGGGGATATGCTCTTTTGTCAGCTGCTCTAATACTTAACCGAAGTCCGTCTAAAGCTGTAGACAAGACTCCATATGAACTATGGAAGGGAACGGTCCCTAACTTGTCCTTTATTCGGGTTTGGGGATGCGAGGCTTATGTCAAATGGAGACCTGACGATAAGCTCGGCCCACGATCGGTCAAGACATACTTTATTGGTTATCCAAAAGGAATGTTTGGTCATTACTTTTATTCGCATACCGAACAACGTGTTTTTGTTGCGGCTAGTGCGAAGTTTCTAGAGAAAGAATTTCTCGAGAACAAGACGAGTGATAGAACCTTCGATCTGTCGGAGGTTCAAGAGCCAACAACCGAGCAACCAATGGAGGAAACTGTTCCTTCATCATCGGTTGCGGTAAATATTCCTGAGGAACCCAGGAGGTCGGGTAGAGTCTCCATTCCTCCAGACAGATACATTGGTATGGTCGAGGAGAATGGGAGAGATGACGTTTTACTCCTAGAGAGTAACGAACCCGCTACCTATAAAGGTGCCATGACCTGTTCCGACTCTAAGCTATGGCTTGAAGCCCTGCAATCCGAGATGGACTCTATGTATGAGAATAACGTATGGGATCTGGTTGACTTACCTGATAAGGTTCGGCCTCTTCAGTGCAAATGGCTTTATAAAATAAAGCATTCTGTAGAAGGACAACCAGATACCTACAAGGCACGACTAGTGGCAAAGGGTTTCACTCAAGTGCAAGGATTGCACTATGATGAAATTTTTGCACCCGTAGTCATGCTGCGTTCCATTCGGATAATATTAGCGATTGCCGCTTTTCATGACTATGAAATTTGGCAAATGGATGTGAAAACCGCCTTCTTAAACGGTTATTTGGAGGAGGAATTGTACATGGTACAACCCGAAGGTTTCATTGATCCAAAAAATCCTAATAAAGTTTGCAGGCTTAAGCGTTCCATTTATGGACTTAAGCAAGCATCTCGGAGTTGGAATCATCGTTTCGACCAGGTGATAAAAGAGAATGGTTTCACTCTATCGGTCGAGGAACCATGCTTATATGTCAAGTCGAGTGCGAGTAAGATTGTCTTCTTGATATTGTATGTCGATGACATACTCTTGATTGGGAATGACATACCTCTCTTAACTTCGGTAAAAGTTTGGTTAAAGAACCATTTCCAGATGAAAGATCTGGGTGAAGCACAAAGAACTTTGGGGATCCGTATCTATAGAGATAGATCACGGCGGATGTTATCCCTCAGTCAGGAGTCTTATATAGATAAGATTCTTGAGAGGTTCAGCATGACCAACTCCAAGAAGGGGAACCTTCCCATGGTCTCTGGGATGCATTTGAGTAAAGCTCAGGCACCAAAGACATCGGAAGAGGTCGAGCGCATGAGTCGGATTCCTTATGCATCAGCTATAGGATCGATCATGTATGCCATGATATGCACACGTCTAGACGTCGCATATGCATTGAGTATGACAAGTCGTTATCAAGGCAATCCAGGTGAAACACACTGGATAGCTGTTAAAAATATCCTTAAATACCTACGGAGGACTAAGGATTGGGTATTGACTTATGGAGGTGATAAGCATTTAATTAGTCACGTTTTTCCCTCATTTTCGTCCCCATTTTGGTCCGTTTACACGGATTTGCGTGCCCTTGATTGCATTCTGCTTCCCGTTTTCCCGTGCTATGAATATCGGTCTTAATTTGTAGGAATTAAGGCGGAAATGAAGAAATCGGAGCAATAGGGTCTTGCATGAGTCGGGATTCGAAGATGAGATGAAGAAGTGAAGAATTGAGTCATTAGGTGGCCCAGGCCGGGCCCCAGACCGGCGGCCGGCCACCCGGCCTAGACATCAACACCTCAAAGAATGAAGAAAGATAGGGTCAGGTAGTGCAGGCCGGTCGACCGGCGGCCGGTCGCCTACCCGGCCTGCACTACATCAGAATGATCATAACCTTGAAAAAGTGTTCCAGGCCGGTGGGGAACCGGCGGCCGGTCGACCGGCCCAGACCCCCATTTTCCCATACTTAGAAGATTTTGAGATTTTTGAAGTCGAAGTCACTGAAGCTACTGATGTGCTCCAGGCCGGTCAGAGGGCCGGCGGCCGGTCGACCGGCCGGGAACACAAGACTGAAAATTCACCCTCTTCTTCTAATTTCTTCCTTAATTTCGAGATACCTATATATACCCCCCCCCCCCTATTATTTTGTAAGCAGTTTTTTTTACATTCCTGTTAGCACAAAACCCTAGAATTTTGTAACCTAAATTTGTCCCTAATTACTCTACTAATCTTTCCCTAATCTAGTTTAGTTTCTCATTTCAAGTTGTTGAATCTAGTCTTTCATTTCAGTTTTGGGGGTTTGTATTGAAGACTTGGGTGAAGACATTCCCCCTATTCATCAATATAAGTTTTGTTTGGTATAAATTTCTCATCTTTTTTATTGTTTATGCAATTATTTTCCATTTCTAGTTTATTGTTCATCTTTTGATTGTTATCATTAGTCTTCTCATAGCATAATGTTGATTGAACTCCCCCTTCTCTTTAGTGCTTTGATTCCCTTTACCATGTGTGAGTAGATTCCCTTCTAGGGTTTAGGGGGAGCCTAAGGGAGGATCATGTGGGGTAATTAGTTGGGTAATTAGTAGATTTGTGGTAATTATTTGGGTATTACCCATATGCGCACCAAGTGTTTGATGAAATGTGTGAACGAAAGTTGCCATTTTATCAAGCATGGTTTGATTTTCTCTTAAGCGACGGTGGTAGAGACGATTAGACTAAGTGTTTATATGGGTGATTTGAGACACATGTGATGGCTTTGTTGATGATTATCGATTGTGGAGACATTAGCAATCGATTTTACTCGAATTTGTTACCCATTTGCTAGTTACCCGACTAACCCATTAATCCCCCTAAGGTGAACCCTTCACCTTAGTCTTTCCCTTAATTGTTTTCATCTTTATTACTTAGCGATTACTTGTTTTTCCTAGTTTTTAGTTAACTTTCCAATCCGTCATATTTTAGGCTAGAATAGGATTCAATCGAACTAGTAGTTGACCCCACCATCCTCGTGGATTCGACCCCTTTATACTACTTTTATTGGGTTATTTTTTATGTTTGTTTTGACGACGAACCGATCATCAGGAGGTGACACTGAGCTATGCGCAACCGGTTACGCAGATGCTAGCTTCCAAATGGATCGAGATGACTCGAAATCTCAGTCTGGATTCGTGTTTACTCTTAATGGCGCTGCGGTCAGCTGGAAAAGCTCCAAACAAAATGTGTTATAGCAGATTCTACGACTGAGTCCGAGTACTATGCTGCTTCAGAGGCTGCGAAGGAAGCTATATGGATGAGTCAGTTCTTACAGGGACTAACCGTAGTTCCTAGTTCGGATGACCCGATCACCATCTATTGTGATAATAGTGGTGCCATCTTCCAGGCTAAGGAGCCTAAGTCCAGCAACAAGTCTAGGCATGTACAACGGAAGGCTCACATGATCCGAGATTACGCGGAGCAAAGGGAGATAGTGATAGACAAGATTGCTACGGATGATAACGTTGCAGATCCTCTCACTAAACCGTTAAGATATTATCAGCATGAAGGGCACGTTATTTCCATGGGAATTAAGCGTGTTCCTGAGTTGTATTAGTTGTTTTGTATGGATTAGACACCAGTATCTTTTTCATAAAACTATTAATGAAATCATCGTTTTGTTTTATATTTTGTTTTTCATGTGGGTTGTACTGACAACATTGAACACCACAAAGTGAACTGAATTACATTATATTTTGTTTTGGGTCCGTAATTGCCTACATGAGCTGATACCTCTGGCAATTATTTTGTGACGTCGATTGATGGTGGGTTCAACGAGCCATAAGTCAAACTGTTGACTGATCGATCACAGATGCGGGTTATAATGATACTGCGCAGGACATTTTTGTGACAACGTTATGGAGTCCTAAATGTTTCAGAACATTAGGTGCCAGGTCGTGGATAGGACATCCATAGTGTTCCTAGAGTCGATTCTTTTGACTATCGACTGTCTCTTGAGATTAAGGCAGTTTTTGGGTGACTTTGGTTTCTTTCTCATGGTCGACCGTAACATGAGGCTAAGTAGATTTTTACTGGGTCATTTCATACTGCGCTTGTATCTGCAAGATTCGAGTTGAAGAAAATATCCAACCTTTATCAAGTTATGTTATTTCTCAGGGCCACTCGAGGAGTTGTAACTGAAATGCATGGCCATGCTCGAATAAAGATTCGTTTATCAGTTAAGTTACTCTCTAGTCGAGGAAACCACTCTTGATACTGATCACTTGTAAACTACGACCTTTGTGAATACGGACGTTGCAAATTGGTTTACATTGAGTGGGAGAAATTTATTATGGATATGAGAATCGGTTATCGCACATACACTTGTACAGACAAGTGGGAGATTGTTGGAGCCAGTGTCCTCCACAGTTAGTGCAATAACATAATTAAATCTCTGTAGGTTCACAGGGTATACTTTGTATTGTAGTCAGTTGATTAACGTTTATCGATAACGGTTGGCTTGCTAGATAAGTTTGACGTTATCGTCATACAGATGGCGGTGATCAACTGATCCCTAAAAGTCACACCTAAAGGATGTGATTGAGAAATGTGATTATTTGAGAAAATAATCATATTGATGCCTTATTAAATGACTAAAAGGTTAGTCTGTGTTTTTGACTAAAAGGTTAGTCAATGTGATGATGATATAATTATTTAATAACGATTAAATAAGGTTAGCTAAGACGAATTAACTTTAATTCGTAAATTGAATATAAAAGGTTATATTTAATTGTTGTATATAATGTAAGCTAATTAAACATAAACCGTTATAATTAATTGGAAAATTATAAATATACGGATATTTATAATTAATGATGTATTATAATGTCGGTCTTTGACTAATGACAATTATAATATATTACATTATATTATAAGCTAAAATGACCGGAAAAAGTGTCCAGATACACTCGGGTTTTTCCGGTCAATGGGTAGTTATTTGAGGAGATTAAATCTCCTCGTATATGACCTAGTAGTGCCGTGAGATAAAGAGAAGAAGAGAAAAAAATTCTAACCTAATTTTCTACTCTCTTGTGCCTCCATCACATACAACACACAAAAACCTAAAAAGTTAAGTGTAACTTTTAATCATCTTTCTAGCAAAGGAGAAAAGCATATCTCAATCTATCTTGGGTGAGACAATTAGGAGGATATCTACTTTGATATCTGTTCTTAGGCCGATTTTGCTAAGGACCAAAGGTTTAATTCATTTTCTCTATTTTTACATCG
>JAIUZE010014273.1:0-38843 GCA_022085475.1 Heliosperma pusillum | reverse complement strand
CACTTGTTCCTTGAGATTTTCTCACCTTTTCCTTGTAGTGTAGTTAGGGGTGTTCACCGGTCCAAAACCGGACCGGACCGGACCGGACCGGTTGGACCCGCGGACCGGCTACCCTCTTTTTCCAAGACCGGAGACCGGACCGGCTAAGAGGGGACCCGGATCGGACCGGACCGGAACCCTTAAGGTCCGGTTTTTTCCGGGTTTGGACCGGACCGGTTATACATTAAAAGGGAAAATTTAATTTTTTTTTAAGTGTGGACCGGACCGGACCGGACCGGAGACCGGTCACCATATTTTTTGGGACCTGAAGACCGGACCGGTATGTCTCCGGTCTGGACCGGACCGGCCGGTCCGGGTCGGTCCGGTTAGCCGGTCCGGACCACTTTTTATTCACCCCTAAGTGTAGTGACTCTTTTTAGATAATAGGAATATTTTCTTTCAAAGGGATTACTTTATTTTCTCTCAAATGACTATCTATTTCCAACCACCACAATGCGAGAATGAGCCTTTCCATGAATACCTCGACCGATTTTATAGCTATTGTAGACATATTATCTCTCTTGGGTATACCCTTGATGAGACCTATATGAGGAAAGTCGTGATTCATGGAATGCTCATTAAGTGTCGTAGCCTGGCTACGCAATTGAGTGCTGGAAATTTTTATCAGAAGAGAGGAAAGGAACTTTGGATTTTCTTGGACTTTATGGCATCCCAATCTCTGGATGAAACGCACCGGCGGTTGAGAATCCAAGAGCAAATCAATAAAATCAGGGCTTAACTTCAAATACTCAAAGGGCAAAAGGAAGAACCCACGTTTACAAAATGTAAGCCAATCAATTTTCCTTATGCTTTTTCCCCCCCCCCCCCCCCCATGTGAGTCTATTTTCTCCTGTGCTTTTTCATGTCCACCATGTGAGTCTAATTCTCCCCAATCATATGAATTAATAGATGACGATGATGATGGTCCAACCTTTTCTATTGAAAGTCACTCTAGTGTCGTTCCATTTGACAATTTTGAGACCCCCATTATTGATATTGACCATATGGTTGAAAGTCCATAGACCTTAATTAGACTCCTCTAATTAGTTGCTAAATTACTTGTTAATTTAGTATTTAATGATCTATGTAACATGCATGCAAATATAAAGACATTTATATAAGAGAAGAAATTTCCTCACATTGATATGGAAAATATAAGGGCACAACAAGAACTCCTTCTTGTTGTTCTTGAGCTAATAATATGGATGAATACAAATAATCCCCAAAATAGAAGATCTCCTCTAATTTGCACCAAGATTAACCCAAATAATCTACCCTTATTATTAACTAGATAATAAGATAGATATTATTCTACTAATATTATGACTATATTACTACACTAGTAATACTTAGTAAATATTAGTGTTTAAGAGTTTTAGTAAGAATATGAGGTTTTTAGAGAAGTAAGGAAACAAAGCACAAAATGAAGTGATCATAAAATGAACACAAAATGTTCATTTTATAAGCCATGAGGCCGGACCATGTAGTCCAAATAAGACTCTTATTTTGTTCATTTGATCACATGCATTAGAGTGGAGTGTTGTAGAACAAGTGATGATTGTTTACTACTTGTTATGTCACTTTCATAAAGTAAATAAAGAGTAAAAATAAGAACAAAATCATCACCATGTAACTACTAGCCCAACCGGCCACAATGGCCTTAGTTTGGTCCATTTTGATTTTTGATATTTGTCTTACAAATACTTATTGATCATATGGTTAATTATCTTGTATAATTAAGTGTTAATTTGATCATATAACAATTATATGACTCAATTAAATAAATAATATGTACTTAACATTTTAAGTTATATTTTACCATTATATCAATATATAATGGGTCCCACAATGCTTAGTTAATTTATTTTACAACTCCTTGTAAATATAATTAACTAATTACCTCTATCTCAAAACCTCAACTAATTTAGTATTTAACGATTAATTACTAAGTTAAATCTTATTTAATCGTACTAAAATAAGATATAAATTTATTAGTCAATTATCGCATAATTGAAAAATAAGCTTAATCGTATTTGAGTTCTTAACTCAATTTCTAACAATTAACTCTCGTACATATCGAATATATGTAATGTACTAATTAACTGTATCGTATACAAATAATTAGTTACTATTTGGATTTCATCCTTGAGGTGTGACCGAAAGGGATCAGTTGATCACCGCCGTCAAACGACAATAACGTCAAAGTCTAGTCAGCCAACCGTTATTGATTTACGTTAATCAACTGACTAATCATATATAAATAGTCAAATAACTATCCCAATTATCTTCCCTAATAAATTTATTATGTGGCGCACTTTTGTGGAGGACAGCCTACTCCAACAATCTCCCACTTGGTCTGACACAATGGGCGTCACCATCTCTTGTTCTCCTCCTTATCACATCTCCCACTCAACGCAAGGTGTCTTGCAGGTCGCACTTGCTATTGACAATATCTAGAGTGGTTTTCTCGATAGGGAGAGTAACTGTCTGACCGGAAAATCTACCATAGATCTCTTTCCGAGCGTGGCCACGCATTTACAGTAACTTCTCCTCGAGTGGCCTAAAGATGTTTTTACCCAACGTGGGTGGACCATTCCTGTTGATCCATCTACTCTGTATGATGCAGATCACCATGATCCAGAAGAAGTCCATCGGCCTCCTTTTACGGCACGACTTAGAACATCAACCAAAACCAATCGGAAACTGCACCGACTCAGATAGACGGTCGCCAGTCAAAAGAATCGACTTATAGGAATAAGATAGAAGACCCTGCCACGACCAGGCATCAAATAATTGATTTAAGGGTCTCTATCATGTCACTGTCCGACAGAGTGTCATACAGTCTGTCTATGTAAACGACCAGTCATCTCCATGACCCCCTGGTGCTGAACCAACCATCGATCGACTTACAATCTAGTCATTTCGAGACGTCACCTCATTTGAGTGACTAGGGACAAAATACTAAGTTCTTCCTATTCACTTGAATAAGGTCCAACAATCTATTCGGATAAACAAAGTATTAAATTTAGTCAAACTAAATAAAAGAGTTTAAAATAAAACTCAAACAATAAATGCCATTATCATATATGAAATAATTAATACAACATTCAATTATTACATATTACATAATCTAAAGGCATTCTGGCACACGTCTCAATCCCATTGTGACGACATGACCATCATGCTTAGCCTTTGATAAAGGCTTGGTTAAAGGATCAGCAATGTTGTCATCTGTCCCAACCTTACAAATGTCAATTTCCTTTCTGTCCACGTAATCTCTAATTACATGATATTTCCTAAGTACATGTCTAGACTTGTTACTAGACTTGGGCTCTTTTGCCTGAAAAATATCCCCACTGTTATCACAATAAATTGTGATAGGATCTTTGGCAGTAGGGACTACTGATAGTCCTTCCAAAAATTGCCGAATCCACACAGCTTCCTTTGCAGCTTCAGACGCTGCAAGGTACTCTGCTTCTGTTGTAGAATCCGCTGTAACGCATTGCTTGAAACTCTTCCAGCAAACAGCTCCTCCATTCATCATATAAACGTAGCCGGATTGGGATTTCATATCATCCCAATCTGTTTGGAAACTGGCATCTGTGTAACCTTTTACACGTAACTCAATCTTGACTTCAAACACTAAGAACGAATCCTTCGTCCTTCTCAAGTACTTAAGGATATTCTTTACGGCTATCCAGGGAAACTCTAACCTGATTTGCTTGGTAACGAGTGTGCATGATCAAAGCAAGATGCAACGCGGGACGAGTGCACAATCCGAGCATACATGATTGATCCACGCGCGGAAAGCAGAAGGGATCAATTCATTGCGTTCAATCTCTTTGGTTTTCGTAGGGCACTCTGACTTGCTCAAAGTGATCCCACTTCCTATAGGAATAAAGCCTCTCTTAGAGTCTTTCATGTTGAACCGATCAAGAATCTTATCAATATAATTCTCTTGACTTAATGCTAGTATCCTTTTAGATCTATCCCTATAGATCCGGATACCTAAGATGCGCTGGGTCTCTCCTAAGTCTTTCATTTGGAAATGTATTCCTAGCCACTCCTTTACAGAAGTGAGCATTGGAATATCATTTCCAATGAGTAGTATGTCATCTACATACAAGACTAGAAAAGTTACTTTACTCCCACTAAACTTCATGTAAAAACACGGTTCCTCGACACTTCGAGTGAAACCATTTGTTTAATTAAATGATCGAAACGATATTCCAACTACGGATGCTGCTTAAGACCATAGATGGATCTCTTAAGTTTCGCATACATTCGTGGTTTGATGGGATCCACAAAACCTTCAGGTTGTGTATGTTTACACTTCCTTTCTAGAATTCCCTTCAAGAAGGCGGTTTTGACATCCATTTGCCAAATCTCATAATTATGAAATGCGGAAACCGCTAAGATAATCCTTATGGATCGAAGCATGGCGACTGGGGCGAAGGTTTCGTCATAGTGAAGACCATGAACTTGGGTGAAACTTTTTGCCACCAATCTAGCTTTATAAACATCATTATGTTTGTCTATGCCACTTTTGATCTTATAGATCCACTTACACTGAAGAGGTCGTACCTCCTTAGGTAAATCAAACAAGTCCCATACTTGATTGTCGTACATAGAATCCATTTCGGATTGCATGGCTCCTAGCCATAGTTTTGAGTCGGGACTAGAAATGGCTGCTTTGTAGGTAGTAGGTTCGTTACTTTCAAAAAGTAATACATTATAGTCATCACCTTCCAATAATACCAAGGTATCTATAAGGTTGGATGACGACTTCTGCTTGACCTCTAGGTTCCGAAGGAATAATGACCGTACCAGACGAAGAGGGAACGTTTTCCTTGTCGTCCTTTTCGGTTTGTGGCTCTTGGACTTCATCAAGTTCAAATTTTCTCCCACTCTGTCGTTTAGAAATAAAATCATTTTCTAAAAAGACTGCATCACGAGACACAAACACTTTGTCCTCGTGTTTATTGTAGAAGTAATAAGCACGTGATTCCTTTGGATATCCTACAAAAAGACATTTGTCAGATTGGGGTGCGAGTTTATCGTCAGACTTATTCTTAACAAAAGCCTCGCATCCCCAAATTCTCATAAACGACAAATAAGGGACTTTTCCTGTCCATATCTCATATGGAGTCTTGTTTGCCGCTTTAGTCGGGCTTTGATTTAGTGAAAATATTGCAGATAAGATAGCAAAACCCCAAAAATAATCAGGAAGCTCTGTTAGACTCATCATAGATCGAACCATATCTAATAAAGTTCGATTTCTCCTTTCGGACACACCGTTTAATTGAGGTGTTCCAGGAGGAGTCCATTGTGATACTATACCACAATCTTTTAGGTGTGAATCAAATTCATTGTTCAAGTATTCACCACCACGATCAGATCGTAGGGTTTTAATCTTTTTATTCAATTTGTTTTCTACTTCATTTTGAAATTCTTTGAATTTTTCAAAAGCATCACTTTTATGCCTCATCAAGTAGACATATCCATATCTACTCAAGTCGTCGGTAAAAGTAATGAAGTAGTGATAACCACCTCTAGCTTGGATAGTCATTGGACCGCACACATCCGTATGTATAAGGCCTAATACTTCACTTGCTCGTGTCCCTTTTCCCGTAAAAGGAGCACGAGTCATCTTGCCTAGAATACAAGATTCGCATACACCATAAGATTCGAAAGCGAATGGTTTGGAGTTAACTTTAGAGGAAACACGTTCTTTATGCGTCGTTTCGTTTATGTGCCCTAAACGACAATGCCACAGTATGATTGATTAGGTTCACCTGTTTTGAGCTTCTTGTTTTGTACATGATAGACCTCTTTTGCAATATCTAGAACATAAATACCTCCAATAGAAATGGCATCGCCATAAACCATTTCATTAAAAGCAAAAGTACAACAGTTGTTCTTAATACAAAATGAAAAATCTTCCATGTCTAACACGGAAATGGAGATAATGTTCTTGGTAAGAGTTGGAACATAATAGCAATTATTTAAATACAACTCTAAACCATTAGGCAAAAGAAGAACGTAGGTGCCCACGGAAACTGCGGCTACCTTCGCTCCATTTCCCATGCGTAGGTCCACGTCACCCTTGGCTAGTGCTTGCACGTCCCTCAGCCCCTGTACATGATTACAAAGGTGAGAACCACAACCGGTATCAAATACCCAAGAAGATGTACTAGCAAAGTTAATATCTTCATATAGAGTGATGAAGAATTTTACTGACGTTGGTCACACAACCGTCTTTCTTGTTCTGCAAGTAGGGGCAATTGGTTCCAATGCCCTTGCATTACAATAATAGCAATCCGCCTCCCGCGTGTTGTGACCTTGGGATTGGCCTTATTAAAAGACCTGGCCTTTCCCTTTCCGGATTCTTGACAAGAGTCTTACCTCGTCCCTTGTCCTTCCTCACCCCAAGGTTATGTTCTTCATTTTCTGGAAAGAAATCCTGGGTTCACTCCCACTAGCTATATTTTTATTTTGTCCCTCTCCGCTTGGGTGAGGAGTGCATGGAGTTCATGGAAACTCTTGTCCATGCCAATCATGTTATAGTTCACCCTAAATTGGGTGAACTTAGGTGAGAGTGAATGAAGGATCTTACCCACCACAAAATTCTTCGGAATTTTGCACCCTAGACGCTCTAAGGTGTCCGCGTGCTCAACCATTTTGAGCACGTGTGGGCCAACTTTTTGGCCCCTTTGAAGCTTAGTGTCAAAGAATTTCGTAATCGCCTCATATTGGAGAATTTGAGGGGCTTGCAAAAACATCGAAGTGATCCTCGTGAATATCGCATATGCATTGAGAGAGATCAATTGGAGTTTGAGTTTGAGTGAGATTGACCAAATCAAGACATTCTTGACGTCATTAGCAACCTTCAAATAAAGGTCATACTCGGCCCGAACCATCGCGGACGATCTAGGCGCGGGTTCGGTGGGGGCTCTTCGACCACGTAGCGAAGCACGTTATCGGATAACGCGGCGCTCTTGATCGTTGATTCCCATTCAACGAAGTTACTTCCGTCATCCTTAAGGAGACACTTGTCCATGACGGACCTCAACCATGAGTCCTTACCCAAGGTTGCAACGTTTGATGATGTTGACATTTTGCGAATATGGTAACTACAACAAATAAGAAATATATAAACATTCATTGTTAATTTACTTGAAAAACATTTTAACAAGTTTAGCATTCATATAATGACCTCTCACTAAATTATATAAATGATTCCAAGACCCATTTTTAAATAAAAATAGTCATCGCATGCTACCTTTATCTAGAAACGGTAAGTCATTACTTGACTAATTCTACCATTAGAACTCTTGGTTGACGGATTTCAACTAAATCCATCTCCTAGTCCCAAGATAACGCTTATCTCGTTGAGTCCAATCCAATTTTAGCTTGTGATCGTATCACCCTACTTACCCGAGGTAAAAAGGGACCCACGAGCGTGGTAGCCCTAATGAACACGGGATTCATAGGTGTTATTAATTGGTAAGGCGAATCTCAATTTTTTAAACATGTGAGAGATCTTGTCAATTTAGTTATTAATTCCCTATAAGTGAACTA
Organism: Heliosperma pusillum; assembly: GCA_022085475.1. Taxonomy (NCBI): domain Eukaryota; kingdom Viridiplantae; phylum Streptophyta; class Magnoliopsida; order Caryophyllales; family Caryophyllaceae; genus Heliosperma; species Heliosperma pusillum. Next base: position 31,223 of record JAIUZE010014273.1, on the reverse strand, counting down.
AGTCGGTGAATTGTGAATAACGTTGAATTGACAATAACGGTAAATAAAATGCATGTGTGACGCTTTTGGCATGAGCGGAAATAAAGCAAGCAACCAAGCAACAATAAAATCCTAGTATGGCCACCTAGCTAATCAAAATTAATAGATAGTTACAATTCGGAAACCAACTCTTGGTCCCTTGCTCTTCACTTGGAATACATGCCAAAATGGCACCGGTCTTGAGGGAGTCACCGTTCCTTCATAAAAAATAATTACAAATTAATACAAATATACAAATTCCGATTATATCATTGTATTCTATAAAACTAAAATTATTAAATTATTACAAACCGGCGATACGAGTCCGCAATAAACTTACCACCAACCGTTATTATTCCCTTACATTACGGGTAAATAACGATTAAAAATAACGAGGCCATACAGGTACTAATTTGCATAAATTATTAAATAAATGACATTCATTCATTCAACCATAAATTAAATAAATTGCTGCAAAATTCATGCCAAAATCGTCCTAGATTCAATTCATGCTCATTGTAGCTCGATTTTTCCGGGATTTATTGATTTTTTAACCATTAAAAATCACTATCAACATTTAAATCGCATTTAAATTCAAACTAATTAACTAAACTGATTTAGAACTCAAAAGAAGTCACTACTAATTTTGTTCGTCATTAATTAGATTGATTTGATTTTATTTGCTAAATATTACGGTTTAATCATAACAATTATGAAATAAAACCAAAATAAAATATAAACATCATAAAATTTGAAGCAAAAAAATTTGTACATTCTGGAAAAATTCCAGGAACTATAAAATAAAAAAAACATTTGCTCAAAAAATTTAAATTAATTTTATGAAAACAATACTTTGTAGTTAATGGTTTTTATCAAATAAACATGTGAGATATAGTCAAACAGTTAAACAATTATGAATTTCACCAAGAGTATGAACTCAGAATTTAAAATGTAACCAAAAATTTTCAAGACCAGAAATGGATGTTTCAATTGTTATGAACTTATAATCTCATATTATCGACTTTTATATCGTATAAAAATCAATAACATGCAATACATAAGTAAAATTCACGAAATTTTTACATACAATATGTAAGATGCATGTGAGATCATATTAAAATTTTCATGGCCAGAATCAACATGAAACTATTTTTAGTTAACTTTTAACTCATAAAAAGCATGTTAACTCGGTTTAAACGCCAAAAATCAAAATAAATAGCAAATTAATCCCTAAAATCACGAAATTTGACCACAAACATTTTGAGGTCAGTAGGTATACATGCACCAAAATTTTTCGTCAGAATCGTATTTTAACTCAAAATCTTTGATTTATTAGTTATCTTATAACTTTAATAAAAATGTCCAAAATGAACATGCATGCTACAAGCTAGCTCTGATACCAATTGAAAGTCCATAGACCTTAATTAGACTCCTCTAATTATTTCTAAATTACTTGTTAATTTAGTATTTAATGATCTATGTAACATGCATGCAAATATAAAGACATTTATATAAAAGAAGAAATTTCCTCACATTGATATGGAAATATATGGGCACAACAAGAACTCCTTCTTGTTGTTCTTGAGCTAATAATATGGATGAACACAAATAATCTCCAAAGTAGAAGATCTCCTCTAAGTTGCACCAAGATTAACCCAAATAATCTACCCTTATTATTAACTAGATAATAAGATAGATATTATTCTACTAATATTAAGACTATATTACTACACTAGTAATACTTAGTAAATATTAGTGTTTGAGAGTTTTAGTAAGAATATGAGGTTTTGAGAGAAGTAAGAAAACAAAGCACAAAATGAAGTAAGTAAAAAATGAGCAACACTTGATCATTTTATAGGCCATTTGGCCGGACTTCACAAGCCAAAATCGGGCTCTTATTTTGTTCATTTGATCACATGCATTAGAGTGGAGTGTTGTAGAACAAGTGATGATTGTTTACTACTTGTTATGTCACTTTCATAAGGTAACTAAGGAGTGTAAACATGAACAAAAAATCATCACCTTGTAACTACTAGCCAACCGGCCACAATGGCCTTAGTTTGGTCCATTTTGATTTATGATATTTGTCTTACAAATACTTATTGATCATATGGTTAATTATCTTGTATAATTAAGTGTTAATTTGATCATATAACAATTATATGACTCAATTAAATAAATAATATGTACTTAACATTTTAAGTAATTTTTTTACCATTATATCAATATATAATGGGTCCCACAATGCTTAGTTAATTTATTTTACAACTCCTTGTAAATATAATTAACTAATTATCTCTATCTCAAAACCTCAACTAATTTAGTAATTTAACGATTAATTACTAAGTTAAATCTTATTTAATCGTATTAAAATAAGATATAAATTTATTAGTCAATTATCGCATAATTGAAAAATAAGCTTAATCGAATTTGAGTTCTTAACTCATTTTCTAATAATTAACTCTCGTACATATCGAATATATGTAAAGTACTAATTAACTGTATCGTATACAAATAATTAGTTACTATTTGGATTTCATCCTTTAGGTGTGACCGAAAGGGATCAGTTGATCACCGCCGTCAAACGACAATAACGTCAAACTCTAGTCATCCAACCGTTATTGATTTACGTTAATCAACTGACTAATCATATATATAGTCAATAAATATCCCAATTATATTCCATAATAAGATTTATTATGTGGCGCACTTTTTTGGAGGACACCTACTCCAACACATGAATCATCACAAAACACCATTTGATACATCATGTGAGCATCATAACACCACCCACGACATCCAAAGTAAGATTAGACAATCATTTAAGACATTAAACTCATGTTTAAGCATAAGAAGGTATTTCTTCATCAATACTACCAAATTTCCTTAAATTGAAACATATAAGATGGAATTCAACAAGTGAACACATAATAGTCGTGGATTCATACTAGCATAAACTAAAGATATCATCTTTATCATCAAGGCTACTCTAAAACACATAGAAAACCACATAAAATGTGATACCGAATAACTCTTCTACGTTACCTTGATTATGCACTGAAAGTATCAAGGAAACAAGCACAATGTAGACAAAGTAAGCTAAGTTTAGGATGCTCAAAGTTTGTTCTGTTTTGTTTGGATTGAATGCTGAAAGAAGGAGATAGAACCTTAACCAAAGCACAAAGCCAATGGTTGAGGGTTGAACCTTGATCCCAGCACACAACTAAGGGTCTAAGCTCACTTCCAAGCACACAGCAAAGGAAGTTTCATAAGCACACAGCCAAGAGATAATAACAGAAACAAAGGTTTCAGTTTTTGTGTTTACTTCAAATCTACCTTTCATTCATTAGCAATAGGCCTAGTCTTCCCTAAGGTCAGCTTGTGCTAGCCTGAGATCCCAATATTTCAAGGATTTTGAAACAATGCTCCTCAAGATCTTCCCTAAGGTCCTGTTAGTGACTTCTGTCTGCCCATCAGTTTGAGGATGGTGAGAAGTACTAAACAGTAGCATAGTCTTCAATAGCCTCCACAATGTCCTCCAGAAGTGACTCATGAACTTTGTGTCTCTATCTGAGACAATGCTCCTAGGTACACCATGTCACTTGACAACCTCCTTGAAGTATAGCTCAGCCACTCCCAAGGCATCTTCAGTCTTTTTACAAGCAATGAAATGTGCCATCTTACTGAATCTATCTACAACCACCATGATGGAATCCTTTCCCCTTTGAGTTCTTGGTAGTGCTACAATGAAATCCATGCTGAGATCTTCCCATGGCTTGTTTGGTACTGGGAGTGGTGTGTAAGGACCAGCCTGAAAATGTGCTTTGGCTAGCTGACAGGACCTGCATCTCTTGAGAGTATCTTGCCCATCACTAAGCATTCTAGGCCAATAGAACTGATCTTGTAGTATGTCATAGGTCTTTTGTACCCAAAAGTGACCAGCAAGGCCATTTGAGTGAACTTCTTTGACCAGCAGCCCCCTATAAGGTCCCTTAGGTACACATAGCCTATTTCTATAGAATAGGTAGCCTTCATGGGCTGTGTATTTGCTCCCTTTCTTAACTTGCCCTTCCTGATGCACCTCCCATTCATCCCTGAAATCTGGGTCTTCCTGATAGAGCTCTTTCATGAATTCAAACCCCAACACCCTTTGTTCCATGAATGTTAACATCACAGATCTTCTAGACAGTGCATCGGCTACAATATTGTTCTTGCCCTCTATGTATTTGCTGGAAAATGAGAAGGATTGCAAGAACTCCACCCATTTGGCATGTTTGGGGTTGAGTTTATGCTGCCCATTGATGTATTTGAGGGCCTCATGATCAGAATGCAGCACAAATGGCTTAGGTTTTAAGTAATGTCCCCAATGATTCAATGCTCTCACAATGGCATAGAACTCCTTGTCATATGTGGAGTAGTTAAGCTTAGCCCCATTTAACTTCTCACTGAAGTATGCAACATGCTTCTTCTCTTGTGTAAGCACAGCTCCTATGCCAAGGCCAATGGCATCACACTCTACCTCAAAGAGTTTGTTAAAATATGGTAGAACCAATATTGGAGATTTGCACAATAGCTCCTTGATCAAGTTGAAGGACTTCTCAGCTTTATCACTCCACTTGAACTCTCCCTTCTTCATGCACTCAGTAATAGGGGCCATGATTGAGCTAGCCCCCTGTATGAATCTCCTGTAGAAAGAGGCTAACCCATGAAAACTTCTAACATCAGTAACAGTTTGAGGGAGGGGCCATTCCTTGATTGCCTTAACCTTCTCAGGGTCAACTGCTACCTCTTCTTTAGAAATGATGAACCCAAGGAAGTAAACCTCATGCTGCATGAAAGTGCACTTTTCCAATTTGCCATACAGTTTTTCTCCCTTAGAACCTTAAACAATAATCTCAAATGCTGCATATGTTCTCTCTTAGTTGAGCTATAAACAAGAATGTCATCAAAGTAAACCACCACACATTTGCCTAAGTATGGTCTTAGGACTTCTGTCATCAACCTCATGAAGGTACTAGGGGCATTAGACAACCCAAAAGGCATTACCAACCATTCATAGAGCCCATGTTTAGTTTTGAAAGCTTATTTTCCACTCATCTTCTACTCTTATCCTTACTTGGTGATAGCCCTGCCTTAGATCAATCTTTATGAACACTTGAGCCCCACTCAACTCATCCAGAATATCATTAAGTCTAGGTGCAATGAAACTATTCAGAAAAACAAGTTAAAACTACTACAAATTGAACTAAGGTTATACACTTGGAAATTGCTCTGCTTTTGTTTGGACTGGATGCTGAAAGAAGGAGATAAGACCTTAACCAAAGCACAAAGACAATGGTTGAGGGTTGAGCCTTGATCCCAGCACACAGCTAAGGGTCTAAGCTCACTTCCAAGCACACAGCAATGGAAGTTTTCTCAAGCACGCAGCCAAGAGATATCAACAGAAACAATGGTTTCAGTTTTTGTGTTTACTTCAAATCTGCCTTTCATTCATTAGAAACAAGCCTTATATAGGCAATAGGATTACATCTTGAACGTCCAAACACATCTAAGGTTAGTAATGATCCTCAAAAGAAAACAAAATAACAACTACAAACTGGTACAAACTGAAATAAAGTAAACAACAGAAAAACAGTTCTGAAAGAGACAGGTTTCTTGTTGCCTTGCTGCTGCTTTGTTATATGGTACATAGTGGACTTTTTGCTTGGTGTTTTGGTCCTAAACTGGAGTAGTATTAGTCCCCAAAGTCTGAGCAAAAAGCCCTCGAGTCTGCTTGGCCAAAAGAAGAAACTTTGATAGTGACAGCTGAACTGCTCCTGGATAGGTGAGAACTGGACTGATGAACTTGGCTCTTGTTTTGAGAGGTGTTCCTGGCGTTTTCTGAGGAAGGTTCCCTGAACAAAAAGGTAGTAGACCCTCCCTAGAACCAAGCCCCATAGTTGGTTTGAAGTTCCTACGCTTGGTAGTTACCCTGAGACCCTCCCCAAGGTGCTGCTGCTGACAGAATTTCCTGAGGTTTTGTTGGCTTGTTTTGTGAGTCTGTCTTGTGTCTTGGCTGGCCCTGGCTCGTGTCATGGCTATCAATGGCTCGTGTCATGGCTTGTTTGCTTGGGCCTGGACTATACAAAGCATTAAAATAGTTTTTGACATAGGGTGAGGTTGATATTGGATCATGGTTGGACTGATCATAGGTTGGCTGGTCTTGTGTTTGAGCTTGGTATTGAACTCCTGTTGCAACTCCTCCTTCTTGAAAAAGATTTGCCCTCAAATCCTCTTCATCCTCAGAGTCCTCCTGATAATGACTTAGATCCCCCACATTGAATGTCCCATGCACCCCATAATCTCCTGGTAAATCTATCTTGTAAGCATTAGGTCCTACCCTTTCAAGCACCTCAAAAGGACCATCAGCTCTTGGCATGAGTTTGTTTTTCCTTTTCTCTGGAAACCTTTCTTTCCTTAAGTACAACCACACCATATCTCCTGCCTTGAACTCCCTAGCTTTCTTTTGACCTTTGGCTTTTGACTTATACATCTCATTTGTCTTCTCAATCTGTTTCTTGACTTGACTGTGAATCTGCATCATTCGCTGTACTCTTTCCTTGGCATCATAATTGACTTCTTTCCTTATCACTGGGGCTAGGTCTGTTGGCATTAGAGGATTACCACCATAAACAACTTCAAAAGGGGTCTTACTTGTGCTGTGTGATGGAGCTCTATTGAATGCAAACTCAGCCTGTGACAGTTTGATATCCCAATCCTTTAATGACTTAGCAATGATACATCTCAAGATCCTTCCTAGAGTTTTGTTAGTAACCTCTGTCTGTCCATCTGTCTGGGGGTGGTATGCTGTGCTGAAGAGCAGCTTTGTCCCTAGGAGCCTCCAGAGTGACCTCCAGAAGTGGCTCATGAACTTAGTGTCCCTATCAGACACAATGTTTCTTGGCACCCCATGCAGTTTTACTATTTCCTTGAAGTAGAGCTCAGCTACCCCCATGGCTTCTTCTGTCTTCTTGCAAGCAACAAAATGGGCCATTTTGCTGAACGTGTCCACTTCCACCATGACTGAGTCTTTGCCCCTTTGTGTCCTAGGCAGTGCCACTATGAAGTCCATGCTGAGGTCCTCCCATGGTTTGTTTGGTACAGGTAGTGGGGTGTAGGGACTTGCTTGGAACTGTGACTTGGCTAGTTGACAGGGTTTGCATCTCTTGATAGTATCTTGCACATCACCCAGCATTTGGGGCCAATAGAACTGCTCATGTAATATCTCATAGGTCTTTTGTACTCCAAAGTGCCCTTCAAGCCCATTGCAATGGACCTCCTTGACTAGTAACCCTCTGTAAGGACCTCTAGGTATGCAAAGTTTGTTTCCTTGGAAGAGGAACCCATTCTGTGTCAAGTATTTACTTCCCTTTTTGAGCTTTCCTTCTGAATACACCTCCTATTCCTCCTTGAAGTCTGGATCTTCCATGTAGAGTTCCTTCATGAACTCAAAGCCTAGGACCCTTTGCTCCATGAATGACAACATCACAAATCTCCTAGAAAGAGCATCAGCCACTAAATTGTTCTTTCCTTCTATGTACTTGCTTGAAAAGGAGAAGGATTGCAGAAATTCCACCCACTTGGCATGCCTGGGATTGAGTTGTGTTGGCCATTAATGAACTTCAAGGCCTCATGGTCTGAATGAAGCACAAAAGGCTTGGGTTTTAGGTAATGTCCCCAATGATTCAGAGCTCTCACTATGGCATAGAACTTCTTGTGATAGGTAGAGTAATTCAACCTAGCTCCACTTAGCTTCTCACTAAAATAGGCTATGGGCCTCTTCTCCTGAACCAGTACTGCCCCAACTCCTAACCCACTTGCATCACACTTCACTTCAAACAGTTTGTTAAAATCAGGCAAGCCTAGTATAGGGGACCTGCACAGCAGATCCTTGATGGTATTGAAGGACTTCTCTGCCTTTTCTCCCCAGGTGAAATCCCCTTTCTTCATACATTCTGTGATGGGAGCCATGATGGAACTGAACCTGTGAATGAACCTTCTGTAGAAGGAAGCCAACCCATGAAAACTCTTGACCTCAGTAACTGTCTTGGGGGTGGGCCATTCTCTGATTGCTTTAACTTTCTCAGGGTCAACAGCTACCCCATCTTTTGAGATAATGAACCCAAGGAAATGAACCTCAGGTTGCATGAAAGTGCACTTCTTCAGCTTATCATAGAGCTTGTTTTCTCTCAGAACCTCGCAAAGTAACTTCAGATGTTGCAGGTGTTCCCTCTTGCTTGAACTGTAGATTAGAATGTCATCAAAGTATACCACAATGAATATTCCCAAGTGAGGCCTTAATACTTCTGTCATTAACCTCATGAAGGTGCTAGGGGCATTGGAGAGCCCAAATGGCATCACTAGCCACTCATACAGTCCATGCTTGGTTTTGAATGCAGTCTTCCACTCATCCCCAGCTCTAATCCTTACTTGATGATACCCTTGTCTTAGATCAATCTTGGTGAACACTTGAGCCCCACTGAGTTCATCCAGAATGTCATTAAGCCTAGGTATAGGGAACCTATACTTAATGGTGATGTTGTTGATTGCTCTGCTGTCTATACAAATCCTCCAAGTTCCATCCTTCTTAGGCACTAGCAATGTTGGCACAACACAGGGGCTAAGAGACTCCCTGACATACCCTTTGCTAAGCCGCTCTCCCACTTGAGATTGCAGCTCTTGTGTTGCCCTGGGGTCACTTCTATAAGCTGGCTTGTTTGGAAGAACAGCCCCAGGCACCAGATCAATGTGGTGCTCAATTCCCCTTAGTGGGGGTAACCCACTAGGTAGTTCAGCAGGGAAAACATCCTCATAGACTTTCAGCAAGGCCTGTACCTCTTCAGGCACCTGATTAGAACCTTCCCCTACCTCCTTGGTGAGGAGGACATAGACTGGCATGAGATCATTTAACTCTTGCTCCATTTCTGATTCACTCAACAGCAGAATTTTCTTAGCAGCTTAAGTTAAGAGTGGAGGGTTCCCTTTCAGGATAGGGGGTAAAGGAGCTAAGATGATTTTCTTCTTCCCAAACCTGAAAGAGTAAGTGTTGTCCCTTCCCTCATGGACAGCATCCCTATCAAACTCCCAAGGCCTCCCCAATAGAAGGTGACAAGCATCCATGGGCAATACAGCACACAAGGCCTCATCAGCATATCCCTTACCAATAGAAAATGGAACAACACACTGTTGATCTACCTTAACTTCAGCCCCCTTGTTCAGCCACCTAAGCTTGTAAGGTTGAGGGTGGTCTTTGGCGGGCAATGTTAGTTTATCCACCAGTGTTTTAGAAGCTACATTGGTGCAGCTACCTCCATCCACAATCAGATTACACACCCTCCCTTTTTTGGTGCACCTAGTTCTAAAGATCTGGTGTCTCTAATCTTCTTCTAAGGGTTGGGGTTGTGTGTGCATTACCCTCCATGTCACTAGACTTAACCCAGCATCAGGATCTATCAACTCCTCACTAGCCTCTATCTCAGGCTCTTCCATTTCATCAGCACAGACCAACACCTCATCCTCTCCCCAATGAATTACTTCTAGGGTGCTCAGAGCTCTTTTAGATGGACATTCTCTAGCAAAATGTCCATATCCTTGACATTGAAAACACTTTTTGAGAGGGGTAGTTTTTCTTTGGCCTGCATCAACAGCCTTTCCTTTATCAGGGTTGAAAGGAGTCTTAGTAGGAATCACAGGTTCTCCTATCTTGACTCCTACAAAGGGTTTGAAGGTAGGAGTTCTAGCAGGTGTCTTACAGGCACTGGCTTATCCTTTCCCCAACTTTTCTACCCTTAAAGACAAGTTGACAGCTTCCTCAAATGAGTATATATTTTGTAGCCTGACTTTACTAGCTATCCTCTCATCCAAACCTTCTAAGAACCTTGTTATCTTTTGCTCAGGTTTCTCAACAACCTCACATTGCAGTGTGAGTTGTTCAAAGTCCCTTAGATAAGACTCTACAGGTCTTTGGTCTTGTTTCAGGTGAGTGAGCTTAATGAACATGTCCTGAGTGTAGTCCCTAGAGACAAACTTAGCCCTCATTTTCTTTTTCAGTTTGAGCCATGACTTAACATGTTCTTTACCTTCCCTAACCCTCAAGGTTTTCATGTTTTCATACCACAGTGAAGCATAACCTTTTAGTTTCATGATAGCAACCTTAAAAGCCTTTCTATCAGTGTATCCTTTAAACTCAAAGACTGTTTGTACAGACCTCAACCAAACTAGGAAATCATCAGGGTTCATGCTACCTAGAAAGTCAGGGATTTCTACCTTTATGTATTTGTCTTGGTGTCTGAGAAGACTTTGATCTGAGCCATCTGAGTCTGACATTTCAAATTGATCTACAAGTTGCCTCCTCCTTCCTCCACCTTGAGGGAAAAGTGCTCCTCTTCCTCGACCTCTGCCTCCTCTTGTGTCATTGTTCTGTTGGCCCTCAAGAAGTTCATTGACAGACCTGGAGACTTCTATCACAGTTCTGACAAGACCTTGAACTGTGGTTTCAAGACCCGTAATTCTCTCTTCACCCATGGTTGATTTTGCGTTTTTAATGTAGTTATGTAAATGACTCACAAACCAAAGCTCTGATAACCAATTGCATTGAAAGTATCAAGGAAACAAGCACAATGTAGACAAAGTAAGCTAAGTTTAGGATGCTCAAAGTTTGTTCTGTTTTGTTTGGATTGAATGCTGAAAGAAGGAGATAGAACCTTAACCAAAGCACAAAGCCAATGGTTGAGGGTTGAACCTTGATCCCAGCACACAGCTAAGGGTCTAAGCTCACTTCCAAGCACACATCAAAGGAAGTTTCTCAAGCACACAGCCAAGACATAATAATAGAAACAAAGGTTTCAGTTTTTGTGTTTACTTCAAATCTACCTTTCATTCATTAGCAATAGGCCTTATATAGGCGATGAGGTTACATCTTACTCGTTCATTACATCCTAGGGCCATAATTGACTTACAAAAGAAACAGAAATAACAGCTACATTGTTGAAAACTAAAGCAATAAAGTAGAAAAGCAGTTATAATGAGACAATCTGCCTTAATTGATTTGTTTAGGTTGATCTGGTGAAGGAGTGGACTTTCAGGCTTGATTATTGAGCCATACCGGAGTGGGATGAGTGCCAAAGGTTCTGCTAAAGGACCCTCGAGCTGGTTTGTTCAAAATAGGAAAGTCTGATAGTGACATTTGAACTACTGCAAAAAGGCTGAATTCTGGACAGTTTGAGTTTGTCCCTAAGCTAACTTTTGTTGTGTGCATTTCCTGGAGAAGAATCCCTGGACAAAGTTGTAGAGGACCCTCCCTAGGACCAAGATTGATCATTGGTAAGGTTTTTTTGAGTGTGTAAGACCCCCATGGACCCTGTTTAGAAGGACCGTGACTGACTGGTTGTGGCTGAGGGTTGTTGCTGTTGTATGGGGTTTGTTTTGTTGTTGGCTGGGTGTTGTCTTGGCTAAGACTTGGGAAGTGGATGGCTAGGCATTGTCTTGGCTGGTGGGGTGTTGTTTTTGTTGGCATGAAATGATTGTTACTTAGGCTGAATAAGGCATTGTCATAGCTAGTCATGGTGTTGGCTGCATTGTTGTTGTTGTCTTGAATGATGTTGTTCTGTCTGTCTTGAGCTTGTGTCTTGCCTTGATCATGTACTCCTGTTGCAGATTAGTACTTCAAATCTTCGATTCCCAAGCTAACCATCAACCCACACGATTTCCTTGACCAAAAATCTTCAAAATTCACCTTTTACAGACAATTAATATGCTAAGAAACCCAAACCGAAATTCTTGAAAATCGGTCTTAAAATAAAGTTAAAAGTTTCAATCTTTTATTAGTTAGAAATAACGAGGATGATGAGAGGATTCCGAAACATTAAACGCAATTGAATTCCGTTAAGAAATGAAGAAATTATGTACGTCTTAAGATCAGATATATAAAAATGGGTTTTATAAAAAGTTGGAGGAAAGGGATAATTTATGGTATGAAAAGGAAGAGGAGAATGAGAGGAGAAGATTGATGTAAAAATCGTCAAGTTTCATTGAGAGACGAATAAATGACATCCGTCTTAAGTTTATGAAATTATGGAGCTTTAATGGATGTTTTTGGCTAAATGAAAGGGATGAAGTTGCTGGAAAAGGGGGGGGGGGGGAAAGAGAAGTTTTATGGTGGGTTTGTTTTGAGAAGGTTTGTAATAATATGCCCAATATTCAAGCTGAGTACTACCCACTTGGATTATCGAGTAGAGCCCGATTATGAGCTTATAACGGACTGTAATGCGACGGTTTCTACCTAACTAAACTAAACTAAATTTAACTTTAATTTAAAACTATGAAATCGTAATTTATCGATTTAATTTATTTTAACCGTACCAATAAAAGTAAAAGAATAATTATAAAATTTACGATTTAGTAAATTGCCCATTATTATAAAATCAGGGGTGTAACAAGCATTGTTGATAGTATGTCATTGTCGTATGCATAATTAGGTAGTGGATTCGTAGAGGAGTGGTTCTAATTGCCTAATTGTGTCGTTATCGCAGAATTATTGCCAAAAGGTAGGAATATCATACTCAAGTTTGTTATGTATTATGAGATATGATTATGTTGTGAGATGCGGATTAGTGAAGACTCGGGCCCGTGCCAGTAAGTCGATCGATTGGTATAAGCGGTCGATTGACTTAATGGCGATATGCGTGGAGTCGTTGTCACTACATGGACCAGTAAGTCGATCGAATGGTTCCCGTAGTTGATCGATACTGGTAATACTACGTGTGGAATATTGTTAATGCTTGTTATCTATGACGATGAGATTGCCTTGCTTAACGTAATAATTTATATTGCGAGTTACTATTATTACTATGTGAATGTGCGTGTTACATTGAGATATGAGGCACGGTGTTAAGAGAGTTGTGCCATTGTAATGAGACGGTACTTTAATTGGGGTGGCCTGTTATGATCCATTCAATAGTTCCCGATTGAATGGGGAGCAGTTAATAAAAGCATATTTAGTTCAGTAACTGTCAATGGTGCTGGATGGGGGAATGTTGGACGTATGATGCTTGACTTCAGAGTCTAGTTCTCATGTGTCATTAAACTCTAGCTAGAAATATCATTTAATGAATTGAGTTGTAACTTTGAGATTTGTATTTCCCTAAGTTGGTTTGATTCAAGTTTTGATGTAATTTAAATAAAGTACTTTGTATTTTTTAATTTGATATTCATTGCCTCGAGTAACCAATATGGTAATAGTCTCATTTAGTTGGGAATGTCTTGTTAAAGGCGCCTACCTAAATGAGGGTGTTACAATGTGGTATCAGAGCGAACGATCTTAGGGCATGAACTAATGATCCGAATGAATCTAGGATGTGTCTAAATAAAATGAACCTCGGGTAGGAACTATTAGGAGCCCCCCTCTTATTACGGTTAAGGATACGTCCTTAATGCGTACCATGACCCTTCCTTAATGCGATGTGTTTAGCCATTTTGTTAGCTTTAAATGTCATGGTTTGAATAGAAAGTGTGAGCATGATATTAATGAGTTCTAATTGTTGTGGAACGGATTAATGAGTTCGAATTGTTGGGGAACGTCCTTAATGCGTACCATGACCCTTCCATTTTGTTAGATTTGTGAGTACTATATGAAGTTGTTATATATGAAACATGAAATCGAGAAAGAACATCTTTGGTACTGTGAATGGTGTGGTGGTAGAGATTATTAGATGATTGAAAGTAGCAATAATATGAGCATATGCATTATTGGTTATGTGAAGTAATTAATGCCATTATTACACCTATATTTGAATAGTTACAATTCTTGCGTATTCTATCTAGAAATGCTGTCAGCATAGGGTAGTCGAGCGACCAGAATTTAAGTCGATCGATTAAAATGAATATGGAGAAAACTTGACGACTTAAATTCTGGTGGGCGACAAGCCTGTAAGTTGTAATAGAGAGAATAAGTCGATCGACTAAAGTGTATGGTCAATCGACTGATGTTGTTGGTCGATCGACTGACGTCATTAGTAGATCAACTAAGCGGCACGCATGAATGATTGTGTGCTTTGAACCAATAATAGTACGCATGCCTAGTGATATGAGTACTTGTATAATTTTGTTAGAATATATATTTCGTGACAAGTAAGCAAATTCATGACGGTCTGTATGAATATTATTGAGCGTCGAAGAGCTTAAGAGATTGTTGCAAATGAACGCAACACTAACATCGGCCTTATAGTACTCAACTAAGGCCAAGGAAACGATTTTAGATGCGACAAAGATGAGAACAACTATCACTCGTGTAACAACCCGAAAAATACCAATTTTGCTAGTAAAAATATTTACTAATACTTTTCAGTAGAACTTAAGTTTTTAAAATAGAAATTCGGTCTTCAAACTTGTGAGGTGAGTCGGGAAAAAGTCAACAGAAGTCAAAGTTGACTGAAAAGTCGAGAAACCTTGGGTCGGGAGCGGTCACTCATGATAGCTCTCCAGGCTGTGTACATGGCCCACAGATCAACACGGGTCCTTTCCAGCGCATTTTGTCCTCACTCATGCGCATCCCGGGAACCTTCCCAGGAGGTCACCCATCCCAAGACTACTCTCAGTCAAGCACGCTTAACTTTTGAGTTCTTTTGCATGGATGACCAGAAAAGAAAGTGCACTTTGTTGATATGAGTAGTACTTTCAATCCTTTTAAGCACTAGTCATTTAAGCCTATCAATGGACCTCTTCAAATAACGTGGGGTGTTACAATCACCCCCACTTGAAGAACGCAACGTCCTCGTTGCGCCTGGGAGCATAACCGCTAACCCAGAATCCTCCCCCGCTAGGTGGGTGACCCGGGTACTCCCGACCACAGGCTCACCACACGGTCGCAGGGTTGCTCTGATACCATTTGTAACACCCCGACCCAAACCTTGGGTCGGGAGCGGTCACTCATGATAGCTCTCCAGGCTGTGTACATGGCCCACAGATCAACACGGGTCCTTTCCAGCGCATTTTGTCCTCACTCATGCGCATCCCGGGAACCTTCCCAGGAGGTCACCCATCCTAAGACTACTCTCAGTCAAGCACGCTTAACTTTTGAGTTCTTTTGCATGGATGACCAGAAAAGAAAGTGCACTTTGTTGATATGAGTAGTACTTTCAATCCTTTTAAGCACTAGTCATATAAGCCTATCAATGGACCTCTTCAAATAACGTGGGGTGTTACAACTCGTCATAATCCAACCAAATAAGATGGGTTGGGTGAACCCTCACTTCTGGGGAACTGGTGTCGGGAGTTTGACAATCTGTTTGAGTTATTGATGTAATACTCGTGTCTTCCGTTGGTCTTGTGTTGATTGAGTCTATGTTTGCCTTTTTGATTGAGTGCTTGTATCTGTGGTTTCGTTATCGAGTAATCTAGTGGTTACTCAGTCAATTTGAGTAGTCACTCGATCGAGTAGGTGAGTCACTCGGTCGAGTATAGGGTTGACTCGACTGAGTTAAGTGGTCACTCGGTCAAGTAAGTCTTTGACTCGACCGAGTATGTCAGCTGGAAGTGTCCCTCTTATGTGATTCATCCCTTGAGTCACTCAACCAAGTATTCTAAATTCGGCCGAGTATTCTTATTCGGTCGAGTATGCCTTACTTGACCGAGTTTCAGTCGGTTTCAGCTATTTCCGCAAAGCTGTTTTGTGGCTTATAAAAGGGGTTATGTTTTGATATCTTTAACTCTATTACTTCTACATCTCTCTTCATCTAACCTCTCTCTAATACTCTCTCGCATAATAAAAATCATTTTATTTAGCTTGATTTGTAATCTTCATCTTTTGATCAATTATTGTTATGGAGCTTCAATATTGGATGAGTCTTTTATCTTTATATCTTGATTCTTATAGTGAGCTTCTTATCTCTAAGATTCTTTGATTTCTCAGGTTTGGGAATTTTATTAGCATCGTAGATTTTCCGTATTGATAATGATTAGTGTTGGTTTCAAGTTAGATCATTGGTATTAGACTAGTATTAATAGCATAAGTGTGATTGTACTATTATTGTTAATGTAGGAAAGGTTTTTGATGAAATGTCGTGATCATTCTTCATCTTATTGATTGTGCTTGATTGGGTGTATGATCGGACTCCATTGATGACGATTCATGAGATTGGGCACTATTTGATGAGGAATTCTTGAAATGCTATAAGGTGGATCCTACTCACTTTATGTATATATGATTGGTTATTGGATGTGTATTGTGATATGGTGTGACATGTTGACTTGAGTTTGTTGTCATGATCTTGGTGACTGCAGTCACGGTGTCTGGAGTTGTTGTATATGTAGTGGTAGTGGGATACCGGATCCATAGACTGTAACACCCGCAAATGTACCCTATTTGTTTTTTAAAAATATTATACGGATACTTTTCAGCGTAATTTTAGATTTAGTCTAGAACTTAGTTTCCCGTGTCTAATTTAGCAAATCCGAGTTCGTATTCGGATTCTACTCGAAATTCCGTGTGGGTTACGCCTTAAGCCGCTTTTGGGCTTTTTCCCCCACATTTTTCCACTCACCTTAGATACTCTTATACTACCCTTTTTCTTCCACTCACTCTCTTCTTCCTCACCAAACCACCAAAACCCTAAACCCCATTTATGAATCAATTTGGATTCATCACTACTCCTTCATTACTCACCCAAATCCTCTAATTTTCGTCATAATCTTCCCCTCTTATCGTCCTCTATCTTGTTTGGTAATAAAATTACCGTCTTTCTCATTTTCAATTTATCCGTCTTTCTCAAAGGTGAATTATATTCATCTTTTGTTGTCTAATTGTAGGTGGAGACCTTCAAGACCCCGACAATGATTACTACCTTATGGAGGAGGACCTAGAAGAAGATTGAAGACGCGAAAAGGTAACGGTGAAGGGTTACTCGATATCAATACGTGTTTTAATACTTTAATTATTTTTACTAAATGTCTAGTGACATTTATTAGGTACTTAATATAGTTTGATGTTAGTAAATGTATTGGAATTGGATGTGTAGCTATAGAATATGTTTTTGGTTTCAATCACTCATTGTTGTTAAACTTGTGTGTGGATCTATTTTGGGGAAGCCATGGTTGAGTTTAGAACAAAAAAGAGATGTCTCGATCCAAGTCACGGGCGTGACCTATATGTCACGAGCGTGAAAACAGAGGCTGACCCAATACCCTTGCGTGACAGACGTTTCACGGGCGTGACATGCAAGTCACGGTCGTGAAACTCATGTCACGAGCGTGACATACAAGTCACGAGCGTGGCGACTTCAGTTTTCCTCTACCGACCCATTTTCGTATAATGGCCATATCTCCTTCGTTACTTTCTTGTTTTGAGCTTGTGACCTACCGTTGGAACCGTAAGAAGATAATCTATCTCCACCATTTTGAATTTAGGCATTTGAATGTATATAGCTCTAGTTATGACCGTTTGAAGTGGACCCTAGTTTTAATAGTTTCCAAACTTGTTGTTTTGAGATGAGATTTATGTTTCTTATTCAATATACTTCTTAAACTTGGTCTAATGCTTATGTAATCACGTATTATCTCATGTTTATCGCTGCTACATTTATATCATGCTTATATCACATGTTTTGTGACGGTTTCTGATATGTTACCCTTTGAGTCGGTTTTACTTATGTTTTGATTTGAGCACTAATCGTGAAGTGCTATGAACTCTCATTCCCCGGCTATACCTCCTTGCTCGTTAGACTGGAATGTCGGAACAAGGAGATGTATCCTTAATGCTTATATGCATGTTTTAGTGGGGATATGACGACGTTGTTGGGAGGCGAACGCATTGCGTTGATCGACCCGGCCGTCAAATGTCGTATACTTGCGAGGTGGTGTCATTGCATGTAACGTACCGCTTGTTTATGATGCTTGTGCTCTTTCCGCCTCTTTCGTGAAGGTTGACCGAATTTGGGGTACTCGGCTTCTATGTTTGACAGAGTCTTGGATGCGAAATGTTTATCGCATGTCGAATCGGAACATGTTTATTCCGAGAGTTTGGGCAGGTTTAGACTAGGACCGTATTATTATCGTCGTCCTACCGGGGGGAATTGAGTCTACATATACGAAATGTTAATCGTGTATGAGTTCAGGGAAATGTTTATCCCGTGGATACGAATTGATAATACTTGCTATGTACATGGTGCTAGTGTGTGTCATTAACCGTGAGAGATGTTGTCACCGTATTCGTACGTTTGGACGGATGGTTATATGTTGATTATTTGTGACCGTTGGATGACTTGGCGTGGTTTATATGTCGAGTCTCTATCTTATCAAGTATATGCCGCTAACGGTGAGATGCAAGCCCTAGTGAGTATATAGTTTATAGTTGCCTAAGGGTGTCTTCCCCGAGTTTTTCTATAATCTGATGCTTACAGTTTTGTACCTCATACGCCTATATCCTTATATATTGAAATGCCTATTTATGCTTCTCGAAATTCACATGTATATATATATATATATATATATATATATATATATATATATATATGTATGCTTCTACTTGTTTATTACCGTTTAAGTATGTTATTTGTGATATGGCTGGGAGAACCCGGAGTTACTCCCCACTGACCTTGGCGTTTATGTTTTCATGGATGAAGAAGTTGCTTTGATGGATTTTGCTTGTTTTTGGGTTCGGGTGTGAGCTAGCGGGCGTTGGCCTCGAGGATTCAACCCTTGATGTTTCTTAGCTAGTTTGCTAAATAACTTTGTTATGTGATAACGTTTTGAGAGACTACGTCTCTTTGTAGTATATTATAATTTAACTTGTAATTATTTGACATTCCTCGTACTTTTCTTTTGGCATGTTAAAATTTTCAAAAATATCGTATTTTTGCAGCTATATAAATTGCATGCTTGTTAAGTTTTATTTCCGCTATCGCGAGGGTTGTCACAGTTGGTATCAGAGCCTATGACACTCCCGACGCACACACGTGAACCCTAAATTTAAATTACTTGACCAAGGAATAATGAATGAGAGATGGGTAGACTTAAGGACCTAAGGTGGTAGTCTTTGGTGTACTTGATGTTTGTTAGGTTCTAACTTGTTTGTTGATTGTGTTAAGTGATGTTATTTTTATTTGGATCTACTATACCAAGAAGAGCCATGTATTGACTAGATGAAGTATCTTTGGCCGAAGAATGAAGATCGACGAGCCTATTTGAAGTGTACTTCTCCCTCATCGTTGATCTCTCTTGCTTTTAGTGTACCTCTTCCCCTTCCTTTTTATCTAGGTTCTTCTTTCTCATCCAACTTGTTTGCTTCTTGGAAATTACTCTTGATAGTTTTCTCCATCTTACCATTTGTACCCTCAACTTTCTCACGTGACCTTTTGTGGGTACCATACCCGTTGGTTGGTGGTATATAAACCTTGGTCGAAAGAATTTTGGAACTTGCGGAATATTAGTGTTTGTTATAATGAATTCGGGATTTGAGGAAAATGGTGTAGATCTAAGTTCACCCCATAGTGGTCAGAGTTTGTATCCTTGAGAAGAGTATGGTAAGATAAGTTTGATGATTTTAATGTTTAATACTTGCCATGACTCATGTGTAAATAGTTCATGGTATTTGATGGTGTGAGGTTGAATGAGTTGGCTAAGACTTCTTAAGCCATTAGTGATTTAATCTTTTGAACTTAGGAGTTTGAATGATACCTTGAGGTATAAAATGCTTTTGAGACTAAGTGAGTTCTTGTGGATTCTATTGAGTGTTAGAGTATATGCATGGTGGAAAAGTACTTGGCTATAATTCTTGGATTTAAAAATATGATCTTATATCATGGTATCGGAGACTTGGTTGAGGTAGTGAGTCATCATGATAGATTAAACCATGTTACTTAAGGATTATGGACATGAGTGGAATCTGATTAGATGAGCTATGACAGTGATGCGTTAGGATGTTGATGATGACATTTTTTTTGGTGTTCTACCTTGTGGACCATAGGAGTTGAAAAGAGATTAGTATGAAGAATTCCTTGTTAGTCCTTCGGTTTTGAAACCTTTGAGAGTGTGTCAAATTTTGGAGTTAAGAGAATGTTACTATGCTTGAGTTGCAATTCCGCAATTGGGAATCCGTGTTATATGAACGGATGGATGAATTGGGTTGTAGACGATTTATCGAATCTAGGTGTACCATACTTTGATGATTGTACATGGTACGATGGTCCCTTGTGAGAGACCTTTTTAAATGAATAATTAAGATGTTTTACTATCGCCCTGAGTTTGAAAGGAAAATTTTGTGGTTTAAACCTTATACCTTTACTCGTACCATTATCTATTTCCATTTCCATCCTTGCAAGTTTTTGTCAAAATTGATCTTTAAGAGATCGCATGCTCATATCTTATTTCTTACTCGGATATCTTCATAACTCTACTATCTGCTTTGTCTCTTTCTTGACCTCGTTATTTTCAGCGTTCCTCTCTTGTAATCTCGTGCCTGATTATTCTCGTGTTCTCCTTGAGATTCCTTATCGTTTCCTAACTCGTTGCTGCTTCATCTTTTCTCTAGTGGATTGGATATCCCGTTTGTAAGGTTCGGAGAATAAGTGTAATGTATTTTGGGATTCTTTAGCTAGAATATGTGTCTTTGGATTGAGCAAATTTCATGTTGTATTTGATCATGGAAAATAGGACTTAAGCTCTAGGATGAATCCTAAAAGTGATAATGTATCCTCTCTTGGTGATTTTAAATTTGGAGCTTGGTATTGTAGTGTTATTTTGAGAATTGAGTTGATCATGATAATAGTTCGTTGTTGCGGGATATTGTAATAATTACCTTGGGGGTTATTTGGGAAATTGTTGTCTTAAATTGTTACGCTCTAAAAAGGAATCTTACCTTGTGAAATTTAGATTTGTGACCAGATTCGAGGAATAATCTCATAAGCGAAGACCGATGCATTTTTGAGTTTTAATGAGCTAAATAATTTGATTAACGGTCGCATTGCCATGTGTTTGGCAAAATATAAGTTATTTGGGATTAGTACCTGATCTTTCTTGAGGTATCGTGATTTGACTTTTGAGAATGAGAAAGTCCATTGTAAATAATTTAGGATAATGAGTTTTGGAATGAATTGGATAAAGGGATTTTTTATGGTAAGGACGGTTTACCTTGTGGTTGTTAGCGAACATGTTTCCCTAGATATAAATATTTTGTTAGTGGTTTCTAGTAAGAGTGAAACTAAGAAGATTAGAGTACGTAATGAATCTTTCATGTGGATTGTTAGTTGTGGAGTCCACCGTGCCGATGGACTTTAGTAGATACTAATTGGATTTGAATAATTAGGTTAGTGGCTTGAAGTCTCGTGGTTATGAAATATTTTTGTAGGAATCTAATGATTGAAAATGTTGAGTTTTAAATTGGGTAAATTGCATTCTCTTGAGGACTGGTTTATTCGTGAAGTTGGTGATGTCGAGTTGCGAGCGACCTTTGAATTATCGTGGATGAGAGATAGGTTTGGAGTTCATCTCTCTCTTTTCCCTCAAATTGACCCTTACTCAAGTTGCTACTCTTCGATCCTTCCCCTTTTTGGTCCATTTTGCTTGTTGGACGTACCTCTTAGTATCGTGATTTGTGAACTTGATGTTCAGTCAATCTATGTACGTGTAATGTCTTCTTACTTTGATTTTATCATTGAGAAAACCTTCAAATTTCCATATTGTATTTCTAATTTAACATTTCAAAGAAGTCTAAAGATGGATTGTGTACCCTCTTTTTGGAGAAAATGGATTTCTTTTGCTTTTACATTTGGATTTTGTGTTTGGTTGGATGTTTGGACTTGTTATTGGAGACGTCTGGTGACTAGTCCTGCCCTTACTAACGCTTGTTTTGATTTTCGATTTCACTGTTTCGACATTGATTTGATCTGGATAATTAGAGTTCTCGTTCACGACGGGCACTCTTGTGATCCGTAAATAAAGTTACGCACTTATGAAAAATCTCCTTAAACCGTTTTCGAGAAGAACCTCGTTTCATTAATGTTTCCCTTGTAAAAGCTTTCGTGTTGATTTTGAAAACCGATTCTTGTCTTTGATACTTTCGTTTTCTACTCTCAAGTTTCGAGGACGAAACTTTTTAAAAGTTGGGGTGATTGTAACACCCGCAAATGTACCCTATTTGTATTTTAAAAATATTATACGGATACTTTTCAGCGTAATTTTAGATTTAGTCTAGAACTTAGTTTCCCGTGTCTAATTTAGCAAATCCGAGTTCGTATTGAGACTCTACTCGAAATTCCGTGTCGGTTACGCCTTAAGCCGCTTTTGGGCTTTTTCCCCCACATTTTTCCACTCACCTTATATACTCTTATACTACCCTTTTTCTTCCACTCATTCTCTTCTTCCTCACCAAACCACCAAAACCCTAAACCCCATTTATGAATCAATTTGGATTCATCACTACTCCTTCATTACTCACCCAAATCCTCTAATTTTTCGTCATAATCTTCCCCTCTTATCGTCCTCTATCTTGTTTGGTAATAAAATTACCGTCTTTCTCATTTTCAATTTATCCGTCTTTCTCAAAGGTGAATTATATTCATCTTTTGTTGTCTAATTGTAGGTGGAGACCTTCAAGACCCCGACAAAGATTACTACCTTGTGGAGGAGGACCTAGAAGAAGATTGAAGACGCGAAAAGGTAACGGTGAAGGGTTACTCGATATCAATACGTGTTTTAATTGATGTTTACTAAATGTCTAGTGACATTTATTAGGTACTTAATATAGTTTGATGTTAGTAAATGTATTGGAATTGGATGTGTAGCTATAGAATATGTTGGTTTCAATCACTCATTGTTGTTAAACTTGTGTGTGGATCTATTTTGGGGACGCCATGGTTGAGTTTAGAACAAAAAAGAGATGTCTCGACCCAAGTCACGGGCGTGACCTATATGTCACGAGCGTGAAAACAGAGGCTGACCCAATAACCTTGTGTGACAGACGTTTCACGGGCATGACATGCAAGTCACGGTCGTGAAACTCATGTCACGAGCGTGACATACAAGTCACGGTCGTGACGACTGCAGTTTTCCTGTACCGACCCATTTTCGTAAAATGGTCATATCTCCTTCGTTACTTTCTTGTTTTGCGCTTGTGACCTACCGTTGGAACCGTAAGAAGATAATATATCTCCTCTATTTTGAATTTCGGCATTTAAATGTATATAGCTCTAGTTATGACCATTTGAAGTGGACCCTTGTTTTAATAGTTTCCAAACTTGTTGTTTTGAGATGAGATTTATGTTTCTTATTCATTATACTTCTTAAACTTGGTCTAATGCTTATGTAATCACGTATTGTCTCATGTTTATCGTTGTTACATTTATATCATGCTTATATCACATGTTTTGTGACGGTTTCTGATATGTTCCCCTTTGAGTCGGTTTTACCTATGTTTTGATTTGAGCACTAATCGTGAAGTGCTATGAACTCTCATTCCACGGCTATACCTCCTTGCTCGTTAGACTGGAATGTTGGGATGAGGAGATGTATCCTTAATGCTTATATGCATGTTTTAGTGGGGATATGACGACGTTGTTGGGAGGCGAACGCATTGCGTTGATCGACCCGGCTGTCAAATGTTGTATACTTGCGAGGTGGTGTCATTGCATGTAGCGTACCGCTTGTTTATGATGCTTGTGCTCTTTCCGCCTCTTTCGTGAAGGTTGATCGAATTTGGGGTACTCGGCTTCTGTGTTTGACAGAGTCTTGGATGCGAAATATTTATCGCATGTCGAATCGGAACATGTTTATTCCGAGAGTCTGGCCAGGTTTAGACTAGGACCGTATTATTATCGTCGTCCTACCGGGAGGAATTGAGTCTACATATACGAAATGTTAATCGTGTATGAGTTCAGGGAAATGTTTATCCCGTGGATACGTATTGATCATACTTGTTATGTACATGGTGCTAGTGCGTGTCATTAACCATGAGAGATGCTGTCCTCGTATTCGTACGTTTGGATGGATGGTTATATGTTGATTATTTGTGACCGTTGGATGACTTGGCGTGGTTTATATGTCGAGTCTCTATCTTATCAAGTATATGCCGCTAACGGTGAGATGCAAGCCCTAGTGAGTATATAGTTGCCTAAGGGTGTCTTCCCCGAGTTTGTCTATAATCTGATGCCTACAGTTTTGTACCTCATACGCCTATTTCTTTATATATTGAAATGCCTATTTATCCTTCTCGAAATTCACATATATATATGTATGCTTCTACTTGTTTATTACCGTTTAAGTATGTTATTTGTGATATGGCTGGGAGAACCCGGAGTTACTTCCCACTGACTGTGGCGTTCATGTTTTCATGGATGAACAGGTTGCTTGGATGGATTTTGCTTGTTTTTGGGTTCGGGAGTGAGCTAGCGGGCGTTGGCCTCGACGATTCACCCCTAGACGTTTCTTAGCTAGTTTGCTAAATAAATTTGTTATGTGATAATGTTTTGAGAGACTACGTCTCTTTGTAGTATATTATACTTTAGCTTGTAATGATTTGACATTCCTCGTACTTTTCTTTTGGCATGTTAAAAGTTTAAAAAATATCGTATTTTTGCCGCTATATAAATTGCATGCTTGTTATGTTTTATTTCCGCTATCGCGAGGGTTTTCACATCGACTCTGTGGGCCGCTCTTCATGGTCCTGCCATGGAAGAGACAACACAGGTTGTTATGTCCTCGGTCTATGGGCGACCCGCTGCGGTAGGGCCCATGGTTGGTGGATTTGGTGTGCTACTCGACGGCACAGGAGTACGCTACTTGATGGCACCGGATATGTATGATTATTTTATTTCGATGCACTTGTTATTTATTATGTATATGTTTACTAACCATGTTTTGTAATTATTTTGTACCCCTACCGTGATCCATACGATATTTCCGAGGATTGGTGAGTAGTTGCAGGTATTGATTGATGATGATTTAGGCTATGATGGGATTCAGTACAATAAACGAGTTGTATATATATATCATAGACGAGTTTTATTTAGTTTGTATTCGATTAACCCTAAGTTGTATTTGGACTTTTATTAAATTAATGTAAATTAAAGTTGTGTTTTGAGATTATGGTTTTAGTACATCCTACCTCCGAGAAACCGAGGCATGATACCTTCCCATACTCGGAAGGCCTTGCTTAAAGGCTCTGAGTATGGCGGCATGTTTCAAAGTGGCATAAGTGAGACGATCTTGGAGCCTAAAACCAGTGAACCCAAATGAATGCATAGAGTCAAATAAAATGAGCCTGGTGTACAATTGTTGGGAGCCCATTCCGTTAAATTTTGATGAGCAGGCGCCTTATTTCAAAATCCTAGCCCTTACAATTGGAACCAGTAACAACAGGGAGGAAGTAAATGCAATAGGAGACGATGATATGTGATGTGAGTAGATGTGTGTAAATGTAGTAACATGAGTATGATTGGTGTGAACGATATTCTTATGGCCCAAGTATGTGCAACTCAGTAAGCCAATTCTCATGAATTTCTAATATTGTTGAGTATTAACAAGAGGAAATGTATTCTCGCATTTAGTTGGCATGTTGAAATTTATGGGATTACAGGGATGACACGTGTGTTCATGTCAATGTTTGGAAAATGCATATCTGATTAGAGTTTAATACAATGAAATTACATGATGAATGACTTTGTTAATTAAAATGTGTTACCTTTAATCTTGGTTTAATCTAGCGGTTTTAATAATGATGGGTTTAGATGAATGCAATGGGCAAATTATCACATGTGTGGTGTACATGAAATGTGTTTACTAGAATGTAATTGATTTTGATTTGATATATGTATACGGTTGTGTAATAATATGAATAAATGTACAATGAGTGTTAATGCAATTAAAATACGAAATATTTAGGTAAGAGAGTGTTCGTCATAAGTTTTGAAGAGTTTTTATTATAGAATCGATATTTTATGTGAAGATAGAGAGTGTACCGTATGTGGGAAGCATTAATTTTGAATGTATGTGGAGTGTAAACTACTAAGGCTTGTGAGTTTAAGGATACTTTTACTATGTTTACTTAAACTGAAAACAAACAGACAGAAATGGAGGCTGTTTTAGAGAGGGTGATGTAAATTCAACTGAGACTCAAAGATATGACTTAGAGAACTTCCCCTACAGCAAGGCACAAGAGAAAAGGACTCAAAGACTAGTTTTGAGACAGGTTTAGAGCATTACAGCAATGCACAAACACTCTAGACTTAGACTCAACAGCAAGCAAGTTAATCACAGCAATGCACAGACTTAACTTGACTCACAAAGCAAGGTACTGATCAGACACCTTGGAGATGTATCAGGCTTGACTCAAACTACAGCACTTAGCACAAGTTTGAAAGATTTGAGAGATTTCTCAAGGCTAATTCATTCATAAAATCTGATTAAAACAATACATAAGACCCTCCTTATATAGGGAGGCTGATACAAGGTGAACCTTTGGATGTAAAGTCCATCTAAGGGCCAACCTTGGGCTTGAACTACTACAACAGCTAACTAATTAAGAGCCTCACAAGAGGACGAGTTTAACAACTAGCTAGTACAGACACAAAGACACAAAACAGACTGATGCAAAAAGCAATAAAGCAGTTTTTGGATTTTTCCTAAAATGGAAATCTGTTGTTCTTGTTGTCTTGCTGCTTTGCTCTGGGTGTTTTGCTGCTCCTTGGGACTCTCCACTCTTATTAGAACTTAGATAAACCTGCCTTGGATGAGGACAAGTTGACTTAGACAAAAGGAAATCACATCTGGACTTGTACTTTCTCTGCTATGATGCTCATTGGACTCTAGCTTGGGCTGCTTGTAACTTGAGTTTTGGCTAGACTTCTAAAGGAACTTTCTTGGACAAACTTGTTGATTAATGAGTTGGCTTGATGGTAGGCCATGGTGGGGGTGGCTGGGATGCTCTAGTGTACCTCCTTGGTGCTGGGTTTGCTAACTGGGCTGCTGAGCTCTAACTGGCATTGTTTCTGGCTTGTGTGGGGAATGTGGACTGAAATGGACCTTGGCATGGCTTGGTGAGCCCTGGACTATCTTCCTCAATGTCTTGGCTTGTTTTGGCTTGAATTTGGCTTGCCATGGCTTGTTGTTTGGACCTTGTGACTCGAGCTTCCATCTGAGGGGGTCTTGAGGTCAGGCTTGTCTGGCTTGTCTGGCTTGTGGCTTGATCATCAAGGTCCCTTGGGTGAGCTCCTGCTGCAGCCTTCCCAGGTTGAAAAGGGCTTGACCTCAAGCCTGTGTCTTCCTCTCCCTCAGAGTCTTCATAGAAGGGACTAAGGTCTCCAACATTGAATGTTTCATGAACTGCATATTCTCCTGGTAGATCAATTCTGTAGGCATTAGGACCTATCTTCTCTATGACTTGAAAAGGACCATCTGCTCTTGGCTCTAGCTTATTCTTTCTTTTGGAAGGGAACCTTTCTTTCCTTAGGTTGATCCACACTAAGTCTCCTGGTGCAAAGTCTTGCTTGACCTTAGGAAGCTTGGCATTCTTCTTGTATAGATCATTGGTCCTCTCAATTGTTTTCTGACTGATTCATGGAGTTTTAGCATTTGCTCCACCCTCTTCTTGGCATCATAGTGGATCTCTGACCTGCACACATTAGACAAATTCAAAGGCATTAAGGGGTTAGTACCATAGACCACTTCAAAGGGGGAGTGGCCTGTGGCTGCTGATGGAGCTCTATTGAAAGAGAACTCTGCTTGAGCCAGCTTTAAATCCCAATATTTGAGAGATTTGCTGACTATACACCTCAAGATCCTTCCCAAGGTCTCAACTTATAGGGGTGAGGGTGTTCCTGAGTGCTTAACTTCAGCTTGTCAACCATAGTGACTGAGGCCACATTGGTACAGCTTCCTCCATCTATGATGAGGTTACAAACCCTCCCTTGTATGGTGCATCTGCTCCTGAAAATGAGGGATCTTTGATCCTCCTCCAAAGGTATCTGTTGTGAATGCATTACCCTTCATAGAACCAAGCTGTGGCCTGTGTCAGGGAGTGCCACTATTGCCTCCTGACTAGGCTCTTCTTCCTCACTCACCACTTCTTCAACCTCAGGCTCATCCCTCTCATACTCAACTAGACCTTCTTTTTCCCAAGTCTCAACCTCCATTATAGTTAAGGTCTTCTTAGAAGGGCAATCCTTCCTGAAATGTCCATAACCCTGACATTGGAAACATCTGATTCTGTTCTCAGTCAATGAAGTGCTTGGCTTCTGACCCATGATGCCCTTTCCCTTGTCTAAGGTAGGTGGGGGTGCTGTCTTAGGGGTATCAATGGTCCTCAACCCACTGTAAGGTCTGGTTTGAAAAGGCGTAACAGGTTTTGGTGTAACAGACTTAGTCTTTCCTATCTTTTCAATTCTCAGAGATAAGTTAACAACATCATCAAATGACCACAGAGGTTGCATCCTAACCTTGTTAGCAATGCTCTTATCTAGACCCTCTAAGTACCTAGCAATCCTTTGCTCAGGTTTCTCATTTATATCACACTGCAAGGTGAGCTGTTCAAACTCTCTCAAATAGGATTCAACAGATTTATCCCCTTGTTTCAACTTAGACAACTTGATGAACAGATCCTGGGTGTAATCCTTAGCAACAAACTTATCTAACAGTTTCTTTTTCAGTTTAGTCCAAGATTTGATGGGTTCTTTCCCTTCCCTAGCCCTTAACCCTTTCATGGTTTCATACCAAAGAGAAGCATACCCTTTCAGTTTAAGGATGGCTACTTTAAAAGACTTAGAATCATTATATCCTTTATACTCAAAGATTCTTTCTACTTCTCTTAACCATTCTAACAAATCATCAGGATTAAGACTGTTGGAGTAGGTGTCCTCCACAAATAGTGCGCCACATAATAAATCTTATTAAGGAATATAATTGGGATATTTATTGACTATATATATGATTAGTCAGTTGATTAACGTAAATCAATAACGGTTGGCTGACTAGAGTTTGACGTTATTGTCGTATGACGGCGGTGATCAACTGATCCGTTTCGGTCACACCTAAAGGATGAAATCCAAATAGTAACTAATTATTTGTATACGATACAGTTAATTAGTACATTACATATATTCGATATGTACGAGAGTTAATTGTTAGAAATTTAGTTAAGAACTCAAATTCGATTAAGTTTATTTTTCAATTATGCGATAATTGACTAATAAATTTATATCTTATTTTAATACGATTAAATAAGATTTAACTTAGTAATTAATCGTTAAATTACTAAATTAGTTGAGGTTTTGAGATAGAGGTAATTAGTTAATTATATTTACCAAGAGTTGTAAAATAAATTAACTAAGCATTGTGGGACCCATTATATATTGATATAATGGTAAAATATTACTTAAAATATTAAGTACATATTATTCATTTATTTGTATCATATAATTGTTATATGATCAAATTAACACTTAATTATACAAGATAATTAAGCATATGATTAATAAGTATTTGTGGGACAAATATCAAAAATCAAAATGGATCAAAATAGGCCTCACATGGCCGGTTATAGTGTAGTGGATGGTGATGATGGTTGCTCTTATTCATACTCACAAGCAACATGTGATTATGACATGAATAGTAAACCTAAAATCATTTTACTCACTACAACACACCACCACTTTGCATGGCAATAAAATAAGAAGGAAAAAAACACTCTTTGGTGATCACTTGGCCAGCCCTCTTGGCTATAAACAGAACAATTGTTCATTTCATTACTTTTTCATTCTTGCTTATTTTATCATTCATCTCTCAAAACTCACCTTCTCTCTAAAAACTCTCATATACTAATATTTACTAAGTATTACTAGTGTAGTAATATATTCTAATATTATTAGTATAATATCTATCTTATTATCTAGTTAATAATAAGAGTAGATTATTTGGTATCATCTTGGTGCAACTTAGAGGAGATCTTCTAGTTTGGAGATTACTTGTGTTCATCCATATTTATAGCTCAAGAACAACAAGAAGGAGTTCTTGTTGTGCCCATATATTTTCCATATCAATGTGAGGAAATTTCTTCCTTTATATAAATGTCTTTATATTTGCATGCATGTTACATAGATCATTAAATACTAAATTAACAAGTAATTTAGTAACTAATTAGAGGAGTCTAATTAACGTCTATGGACTTTCATGTGGTATCAGAGCTAGCTTGTAGCATGCATGTTCATTTTGGACATTTTTTATTAAAGTTATAAGATAACTAATAAATCAAAAATTTAAGTTAAAATATGATTCTGACAAAAGTTTTTGGTGCATGTATACCTACTGACCGGAAAATGTTGGTGGTCAAATTTCGTGATTATAGGGATTGATTTGCTATTTATTTTGATTTTTGGCGTTTAAACCGAGTTAACATGCATTTTATGAGTTAAATGTTAACTAAAAATAGTTGCATGTTGATTCTGGCCATGAAATTTTAATATGATCTCACATGCATGTCTTACATATTGTATGTAAAATTTCGTGACTTTTAATTACGTATTGCATGTTTATTGATTTTTATACGATAAAAGTCGATAATATGAGATTATAATGTTCATAAAGTTTAAATGTCCTTTTCTGGTCTTGAAAATTTTTGGTACATTTTACATTCGGATTTTGATACTCTTGGTGAAATTTCATAATTTCTTTCACTGTTTTACTATATTTAATGATTTTTATTTGATAAAAACATTAAATACTAAGTTATTTATTCATAAAATTAATTTAATTTTTTGAGCAAATGTTTTTTACTTTTAGAGTTCCTGGATTTGTTCCAGAATGTACAAAAAATTTTGGTTTCAAATTTTATGATGTTTATATTTTATATTGGTTTTATTTCATAATTGTTATGATTAAACCGTAATATTTAGCAAATGAAATCAAATCGATCTAATTAATGACCAACAAAATTAGTAGTGACTAATTTTGAGTTATAAAACAGTTTAGTTAATTATTTTGAATTTAAATGCGATTTAAATGTTGATAGTGATTTTTAATGGTTAAAAATCAATAAATCCCGGAAAAAATCGAGCTACAATGAGCATGAATTGAATCTAGGACGATTTTGGCATGAATTTTTGCAGCAATTTATTTAATTTATGGTTGAATGAATGAATGTCATTTATTTAATAATTGATGCAAATTTTGTACCTAGTATGGCCTAGTTA
>JAIUZE010014272.1:0-10935 GCA_022085475.1 Heliosperma pusillum | reverse complement strand
CAATTAGATCATTTTTTAGATCGTTGTGAGTATTTCTATCCCGAAGTTGTGATCGACGTTGCATATATCCAGTTAGACTTGAATCTTTGGTAATAAATTGCGAAGTCTCGCCATGACGTCCTTCATCTCCATTTGTTGCATTTCTTTGTGTTATAATGTTTTCGTTAAATTCAGTTGTATCCCAATGATATAGATATTTGTCTCGCTCATCCTCCACTATCATATTATGCATAATAATACAAGTCATCATAATCTTACCCATGATACGAGGGTTCCAAATAAGACAAGGGCATTTGATAAATGAAAATCTAGCTTGTAAGACTCTAAACGCACGCTCAACTTCTTTTCTAGCCGATTCGTGGTGTTGAGCAAATAACTCATGTTTCTGAAGTTGTGCAGTTGTAATTGACTTAATAAATGTAGCCCATGAAGGATATATATCATCCGTAAGATAACATCCCTTATTATATTGACGACCATTAACAACAAAGTTCTCTTGCGGTGCACGACCTTCTAATATATCATTAAAAACAGGTGATCGTTGGAGAACGTTAATATCATTGCACAAACCTGGTGTTCCAAAAAAAGTGTGTCATATCCACAAATCTTGTGATGTAACAACTTCTAGAATGATAGTAGTTTTTGTACTTCTTCCAACATATTGTCCGGCCCAAGCTGTTGGACAATTTTTCCACTCCCAGTTCATACAATCTATGTAACAACCCGGATTTCACGATAAAGGAAATAACGTAAAAATAGATAATATCAGAGTTTAATAAGAAAAATAGGGTCAAGGTGGCGGAAACACCTGACCAATCTGGATCGCTACTAAATCCAAAACTAAACTATTACATTATTAATATTCTCAGAGGAAACCTAGAATCCTAAACATATTATTGATCTAGCCACAAGTCTCTCCAGCCCAACATCCAGACAAGCAGCTTCCAATTCAGCCTGAGAATAGGGGGGTTGACAATCAGTCGAGAGTAACTAGATGCCCTCCCAGTCATGTTTACAACAGGCTAAGTTAATCAACAATAAATAACAACTGAAAATACTCATGAACGACATGTGAAGAAATTATAAAGCATGTCATAATATAATCATCATAAATCATCAATAACCTGATAAGAACAACCGACATTGGAGCGTATAACAACTGCCTCCACTTACCAAGCATAGTGTATAGAACGAACGCCGTTAGAGCGTATAACAACTGCCTCTGAACGGATGGAGCGTATAACAACTGCCTCCATCGGTGTGGACCGTATAACAATTGCATCCACGGTACTATGTTTAGCGTATAACAACTGCTTATATGTCTAAGACCTGGCAGACTCTCTGGGTGCATTAACTGTACATTGAACGACACACGGGAACCAGAGCGTATAACAACTGCCTCTAGCCAATCCCGAACATAGACCTACGGCAAATCCCCAAAGGGTAGCGTTTTCTCATTCCGATCGGTATTTAACTGATACCTCCCGTCATCAATACAACTAGCCCATAAACCACTGTACAGTTTAACTGACTGTACAAACATGTGAATAACATCACAACTCATAACATAGAAAAATATAACCAACTGAACTATTATATCGAAAAGAGTAACCAACGAGATACATAGTCACAATGTTATTGTATAACTAATTATAACACAACATATGAACAAGCACATAGGATTAAAGGTTATAGTACCTTGAACTATAACATTACACTTAAGAAGTCATATCACAGTTCGAGCTTCCATAACATCAAGCACAGAATCATGTATATATTCAACGTTATTGTACCTCTTACTATAACTTTCACTTAACCCTAGTGAAGTTATAGTAACCTCAGCTATAACCTTAGTTAAGCGTGTCAAGTTATAGTATCATCAATTATAACCTTCACTTAACCCTTGTGAAGTTATAGTAACTCCAACTATAACCTTAATTAAACATATCATGTTATAGCATCATCAACTATAACCTTCACTTAACTCCAGTAAAGTTATAGTACTTCCAGCTATAACATTACTAAGTGTGCCATGTTATATTATCATCAACTATAGCCTTCACTTAACTCTAGTAAAGTTATACCTTCACTCAACTTTAGTGAATTTATAGTACGTCAAGCTATAACCTTAGTTATATATGTGCGAGGTTATAGTATCATCAACTACAACTCTCTTCCGTCACGGGGTTAGTTCTCTAAAACACCATCATCGAGGGGTCGACTCCACGGTACAAACCACCATGTTACCACAACGAGTCTTGTTATAGAACAACGCACCATAACATCACTTTTAAAGTTATAGCTCGAACAGGTATAAACTGGGTAGCTTACACGCAAAGCTATAGTCTAACACACTATAACCTTAACGTTGTAACCCAAAACCCTAAATTACAATGTAAAACCCTAATCAACAAAACCCTACCCTCTCCTCTCAATGGAGGCTATGTCAAACCCTACGGCGCCTTCCTAGGGTCGTGAATCACCAACAAAGGCTAGGGTTCGGATCTTGAACCCTAGTTCGCATCACAACAACAACATATATAATATTTTAAACAACAATTAGATATAGAATTTAAATAAAAACATTAAATATGTATAATAATTACTACACACGCATCAAATCATATAATCAATCATCATGCATGTTAATTAATTCACTTTCTATACACACAATTAAAGGAAAACACCTAGTTACCTATATTACGCAATAAAGACTGCGCTTCAATAAGAATCTCCATAAAATCGCCAATTAATAGAATTCACCTTCTTTACCCATCAAAACAAGAACCCTAAAGGTAGGTCTAATGTCCACGCAAAATAATCCTATAAAAATATAAGGAATATAATATATAGTAAAGGTAAGATCCAGGATTATAAATATATAATTTATGTTTGCATTTGGAAGAATGAAAGTTCATAACAATGAAATTAAAAGGAAAAAAATGAAAAGAGAGGAAGAAGGGAGCTGTGGCAAAACTGAAGCGGGAAACACAGAATTGAGCAACCTACTAGCTAGGTTAGGGTTTTCTATATATAGGAGGTTTAAATGAGTTTTTGATCCATTAGCTCACAAGCTGGATAGTCCAATTAAAAAGGGGTTTAGAATAGCTAAAACACTTGGAGAGTTTATATAGAAGAATGAGCAAACAAATTAAAATAGTAAAATCGGGAACGATCAGTTTAACCAATCCAAAATTAGGCAAAATCGGAAATAATTAAAATAAAAGATGTAATCAATAAATACGAAAAACGTTATTACATCCAAACATAATTAATTTAATAGGAGAGTTTGCGAATAAAAAATATTATAAAACACGGAGTGTTAAAATTTATGCTACCCAACATACCCGGAAATCCACGTTGTTGACCTACATAGATTAACCTTTCTAAATCTTGTTCAGTAGGCGTTCGTAGATTTTGTGCACCAAAGTTAGAGATCACATCTTCAACAAAGTGCTCGACAGATTGTCGTATAACAACTTCACTCATACGTAAATATTCATCAAGTGAATCAGCCGATGCACCATAAGCCAACACCCTTATGGCAGCAGTGCAATTTTGTAGTGCAGCAAAATTAGGTATACCACTTCCATTAGGCGTCGGTTCAAAGAAATCATCACTTGCAGAAAGAGCCTCAACTATACGGAGAAATACGTGTTTTTGCATTCTAAATCTACTGTGGAATATATGAGCATGGTAAACTGGATCATCAGCAAAGTAGTCATTGAAGAATTGATCATAACACTGCTCACGATTTCTCTCAATATAACGCCTTTTAGATATTTCAGTTTGATTTTGTGGTTGGAAAAATAGGTTTGGATTAGATATAATGTCATCTTCCAACCTCTGATCTATAACACGATTTTCTTCCATAATCTGATTTTGCCATTGGTTAAAAAATATTGTACTTTGATCCCAATCATTAACACTATTAGAAGCATTAGAGCCGGAAGTTAAATCACTATAGT
This sequence comes from Heliosperma pusillum, assembly GCA_022085475.1. Lineage (NCBI taxonomy): Eukaryota > Viridiplantae > Streptophyta > Magnoliopsida > Caryophyllales > Caryophyllaceae > Heliosperma > Heliosperma pusillum. The sequence continues at coordinate 6,967 of JAIUZE010014272.1, read as the reverse complement.
TGAGTTTTCAGACATTGATTTAGATTTTCAAAGTAAAATAAGAAGAGTTTTTATGAGGAAGAAAAATAAGAATGGAGATGTTTGTGAGTTTTTCAATTGAGAACGTATATCTATTTAAAGAATAATTATGATGTAGACAATTCATATCGATGTTGATAATACATTTTGATGTAGATAATACAATTAGACATAGACAACTCTAGTTGATGTTGACAATACTCTTGTATATAGACAACTCTAGTTGAATTTGAAAACACAATGTAAACTCAATATAAATATATTAAAATATTTTATTAACATAAATATATTACAATGATAAAACTAAGACAAATTAATCTAAGATAATTTAAAAACTAAGTGATAATAGGATAACATAATAACTCATTTAAATTAAGTTGAACATAACAACTTGGTTTACTAGGACAAGATAAACATTAGTTAGGAGGATAATATTTTTGGATCAAATCTAAATTAACACGTTCTTCATGGGGTGTTAAATTGTGTCTTCCAAACAAATTGCTCAACATCCTCATCTTTGTCATTCTATCGAAATCTTGTTTCTTCTGATTCTCCATTTCGATCCTAAACTTTTCAACTTCAAGCCTAGATTTTCCATTTCCTTATCATAATCCAGTTTCTTTCCCAGTAGATCGACTTCTTCTTGTCGTGCAAGGCTGAAAGCCCTAATAGATGCAAGATAATCTGGAAAATATGAAGATGCTTCAGCCATTGATGTACCTTTTCTTTTTTGCCGTATCTCTACCCTGTGGACGATAAAAAGTTGGTTCATTAATATTATTGCTTGGAGGAGTTTCGAGGTTGTACTCACCATCTTCATCCGCTCTTGATCTTTTTGAGCTGCCACCACTTTCAATTGCCACTTCCTCATTCTCATTGATCTCTATTTGTTGCACCCTAATTTTTTCAAAGCTCCACTTTTCATGCTATTTCATGACATTATTGAAAACTTTTAGATCAACTAATTTGTTTCCATTATTGTCAACAACAATAAGCTGTTGAGCAGCACTTTCACTATCTTCTATATTTGTTCCACTCTTTCGTGGTCGACTAAGCACTTCTTTATAACATGAAATCCACTTATTCACACACTCATTGAGTCGTCTGAAATGACATCTCATAGCCTATGTGGTTTTCTTGCCAATTTCATTAGGATTTTCTAAGTGAGAATAGTCATAAACTTCCTTAACCTTACCTCATCTTGTGTTTGTGCTTTGCTTTTTGCGAATTATTGGATTCGTGCTCACCAAACACCAAGCTGACATTAACGCTTCATCTTCTTTTTCCCGCAGTGCGTTGATTTCTCAACGCTTCTTTGTTTGTCTTTGTTTTTTGGTAGCCATAGAAGGACAAGGTTGAGTTTACTTAACCAAATTTTGATTCGATGGTTAAGATAATGAATTTAGATTTAGAGCTTGAATAGTTTTGAGAGTTTGGGACACATTGAAAACTTGAACGGTTATCGAAAACGTTAGAAAAATCTTGAAAATTTTGAGAGTTAGGGTTATCAGGAATATTTGTATAATTTTGTGAGTTTTGGACGATAAGTTGGAGAGTTTGGATAATCTTCTGAATTCAACAAATCAATGAAATTTCTATCCATTGTTAGTGAGTCTCGAGAAGTACAAAGAATCATTTCAATAAAATAAGACATAGGCACAAGGAATACCAAACTGTAAGAATCAGATTATAGACAGACTCGGGAAAGACACCCTTAGGCAACTATATACTCGCTAGGGCTTACATCTCACCGTTAGTGGCATATACTTGATAAGATAGAGACTCGACATTCATAACCACGCCAAGTCAATCAATGGTCACCAATAATCAACATACAAACATCCATCCAACCATAAGATTGGGGTAACATAACTCTCACGCTTAATGACACGCACTAGCATCATGTACAAATAGCAAGACAAGTCAATGGAAGTCCACGGGATAAGACGTTTCCCTGAACCGTATACGACAAGACGTTTAGTATACTCTTGACCTAGACGAACAAGTCCACGGGGCAAGTCGTTCCCCTGAACTGTGTACGATAAGACGTTTTGCACACACAAGACTCTAATCCTCTCAGTAGGACTACGATAATAATACGGTCCTAGTCTAAACCTGGCCAGACTCTCGGGACAAGATGTGCACCTGATTCGACATGTGGCTAGACGTGCATACATCTAAGACTTGATCAACACAAAGAACGTCGAGTACCCCAATTTCGGCTAAACCACACGAAAGAGGCGGAAAGAGATCTATAGTCAAAAGTCAGGCTAGTACGCTACATGCAAAGACACCACCTCGCAAGGATACAATATTTGACGGTCGGTTCGATCAACGCATTGCATTAACCTCCCAACAACGTCGTCATATCCCCATTAAAACATGCATACAAGCATCAAAGATACACCCTATCGCTCCGACATTCCAGTCTAACGAGGTTAAGGTGTAGCCGAGAATTGAGAGTTCATAGCACTCAGATCAACAAGTAGTCCTCAAATCAAATACATAAGGTAAAACCGACTCAAGAGGGGACACATATCAAAAACCGTCACAAAACATGTGATATAATCAAGTGGGATATCATATATTCTAAACATGAATATTTAATGATATTACGTGAGTTTATACAATAATCAAACCATACGAACTATTATATGTGAGAACATAAGAAAAAGAAATGGGAAAGGATCACAGGGGGTGCCAGCCGATCAGGGGAACCGGACGCCGGCTACCTGCCTGGCACTACATCAATGTCAAAGAACACCAAAAATATACAGGGGATCCTCAGCCGGTGGGTGTGACCGGCCGCCGGCTACCCGGCTGGGCTCACAAGCCAATTGAGAGAAAAGATAGAAAATGGAAAAGGGGGGGTTCCAGCCGGTCGACCGGCTGCCGGGTGGCCGGCTGGGACTCGCATGCTATCAAAAATCCAACACTTTCACAAGGGGTTCCCAGCCAGTCAGCTGACCGACGGCCGGTCGGCCGGCTGGGACGTACGCATTATCAAAAATCCTCAAAATATCAATTTCACATCAGACGAGTTCCCAGCCGGTCGGCCGGCTGAGACTACAAACACGTGAATTCAACAACAACAACAACCAACTCAAACACCATAGTTTCTCATTCAATTCTAACAACAATTACCAACCTCAAACCACATTAAATGCATATTAAACATTACCAATCATTGGGTAAACATCAATTGAAGCAAACCCAAACATATTTAATGCTCAACACGAGTTCCAACATGTTAAATGAGCATAATTAACCACTTGAATGCAACTTAACATATGATTAGTGAAAGAAAGCATGAAAGATGGAATTCACACATATGAAAGGGCAACACACATGTTTCCTCATGAATTTCAAACAAAGATTGTATCTTTCCTAACTAAAACCACAATTAAAGCATTAAAACACGCATTGATACCGAGTAACCCTTCACCGTTACCTTTTTGCGTTTTCAACAATTTTCTTCCTCTTCTTCCACTAGGAAATAGTCTCGGTATGGATCTCGGAGGTCTCCTCCTACAAATTTGATACAAAAGATGAATACTTTCACCTTGGAAAAAGATGAGAAAACAAAAATGAGAAAGACTAGATTTTTCTTACCTTACTAGGAGAGAAGAAGAAGAAGAGAAAGAGAATAAGCTAAAAAATCAATGAATTTAGATGAGAAATGAATGAGTTATGGTAGGATTTAGGTGGAGAAGTTTAGGCTCAACAAGGGTGATGCTGGTTAGGGTTTTGGTGTGATTGTGTGAGGTTGAAGAGAGTGAATAGTAATCTGAAATGTTGAGTGGAAAATGGGTAGAGTATGGGTTAGATTGGGTGAGTGGAGAATGGGAAAAAGGCCAAAATGTGGCCCAAGGTGTAACCCACACGAAATTCCAAGTAGAGTCCGAATACGGGCTCGGATTTGCTAAATTAGACACGAAAAACTAAGTTCTATTATAAATCTAAAATTAATATAACTAATATTAATATAACATTATTAAATTATGACGGCTAATATTACGGGTGTTACAATTTTTACTTATAAAATTGATTCACGTACCATTTTCGTGGCATTAGTAGATTAAAAAGATAATAGGGTTATGGTATCATTTGTCTGTATTTTTCCTTCTTCTTCTTCTAATTATTATTATTTCTAAATTTTATGCCCCTACGATGCACAATTCTAAATAATCTAATTTTACACGAACGTAGAATAAAGATACACAAATTGAATAAAAAAATGTTTGATTAAAAATTCGTTATTTTGATTAAGTTGATAGTAATTCGATTAGTTATTTGTAATTCTATTATAATTCTTTGTATTGATTAACTAGTTAGTAACTCGATCTTAAGTGTTAGTTTAATTTAGTTTAGGTTTATTATTAATTCGTTTTTTCGATTAAGTTGTTAGTAATTTATTTGAACTTAGTTGTTAGGTTGATTTAGTTGAAGTGTTTGGGGTGGGAGGGGTGATTTGGGTAGCTCTTTAAAATTGTCGACGATATGAAATAATTCGCCGATTGCCCGACTGTGGGAAAGCATTTGTTGCCATGAATAAGAAAAACAAAAGTATTTAGGAAGGGACATCAGGTAAGACACGGTTTTCTACCTCCTCAAAGAGGTAATTATTCTGTAGCATGTTGGGTGGTCTAAATGTGATAACATTCGGATGTCATATTACAATATATTGAATTTAATTATGCTTTGAGTACAAATGATTAATGTTTAATTTAATTGAAACTTTTAGGGTGGGAGGGGTAATTTGAGTATGTAATCCCTTAGTCCCGGTCATTTTTATCTATAGATATTTATACAAAGACTAAAGAAATTTGAAAAGGTGGGGAAATGTAATCAACTAATAAGCAACTATATCACATGTTGACAACGTACAAATGTGTCGTGTCTATTTATATTTAGTGAGTCTATTTTTGCATTATATAAGGGTCGTTAGCATATGTTTCATGCTAAATTAGTTTATCTAGAGTTTGTTGTAATTAATTTTTTTGGGTCACGTTTTGTAATTGGGTCAAGCAAAACATTGTTGAGTCGATTTTTGTATGTATTTGAGGATCAAAGCCACGAGTCAACAAAAGTCAAAGTCAAACCCAAGGCTCAGGTCAACGGAAGTCAAACACGGGAGGGTAAGAATAAGCAACTTATGTGTCAACTTGAAGAAAGGGGCAAGCAAGAAGGGTGGTCAAGGAAGTGGAATTTTTAGAAGAAGAAGATCACAGCAGCCTGCGTCACCTGACGCAGCTTGCGTCCAGCTCAGCTTCCACGAGTTCAAAATTCGTTTTTCTTTTGTTTTGGACCCCATTTCCGCATTACGTCTAGGTTTGTGTAGCTTAGGTATAAAAGGTGTCGAATTTGAGATTTTTGGATCTCATCTATTACCCATCGATATCTTACACTAGCACATTTTCATATTTTTGTATTAGTTTAATCTTTGGTTATTATGAAGACTATGGAAGGCTAAACTCTACCTTTTGGTGTTCTTCTACTTAAATGTTCAATCTTTCCTTAGTATTTGTAAGAATTCATTACTTGTTTTTATGACATTGTTGAATGCTTAATCATTTTAAGGTTGGTTATCTTTATGTTTATTTTATTCATCTTATGCTAATGTTTTATGAATGGCTTAGTTTATACAATCTTGATGTTACATTGGCTTAGATCTTGTGAGTGAGTAATGCTTGTCATCTTTCACTATATAGCTTAGATTAGTGTTGGGTGGTCCTAATCTTGATCATATACATTGAATGTTGCTAAAGGCTCTATCTTTATCACTAGTGTTGGCTTAGATGCTAGTTAATTTGTGTAGAGAAGGTGATGTTACATTGGCTAAGATGTTAGTCTCTACTTTTGGGATTAAGGTTATATTAGGCTAATAAGTATAAGGGTTAGTATTCTTGCACGTACTTTGGTATATTATTCCTTAGAATAGGTTCCTATTATTGAATTTCTCTTGCATATTAAGTGTTTGATAGATTGTCTAGACTTTAAAGTTCATATCTTTGAAGTTGCCATGTTACTATTTCAAAAAAATCTCTTCATATATGTCAATCTACATGTTTTCCCTATAAATACCATTGTTTGTAATTATTGAGTTTAGTACTTTTTAAGTGTCATTAGTAGAAATTAGTAGACTTAAGTTGAGTTTAGTGTTTTTTTCAAGAGTCTAGAACTTAGCTTAGTTTATTATCGTCTTCTCTTGGGTTCGACCCTTTACTTACCCCATTATTACCTTTTATTAGAATAGTTTGGTGTTTGTTTAGGATTTAAAAGTTTCTATTTATCTTCCTAATTACTAGGTTTAACGACACCGGCTTTTAGCTCGTCAAAATTGGCGCCGTTTCCTGGGAAGGCAACATAGATAAGTTAGGTTTGCTAAACTCTTTGTGAATCATTATTTATTTATCTTGTGGTTCTTTGTGGTGTCACTAATCATTTTTACTTCCCTTTACTTTATAAGTAATTTGAAATTACTAACAAATCTTGTTTCAAATGTGTAGCTTTTATGCCTGTGTCTCAAAGTCCCCCACTTGAGTTTGAAGTTGGAGGAGACTTATTAGAGAGTATTGATTGGTTCTTCACCAACCCTTTCACAAATTTTTCACCCCTTACAACTAACCAAAATCAAGAGGAAGTGGTTCCAAATCCCGTTTTCGTAGAACCCTTGGAAGTTGAGTATCCAAACAACAATATAATGAATAGAGAAAATCGAAACCGTACCATAAGAGAGTTAAGGGCACCTAACCTTGAGCAACAACCCTTGTGTATCACATACCATCCCTTGGATGCCAACATCTGTTGGAGTAAGTGTCCTCCACAATAGTGCATTTATATAATAAATCTCATTTGGAATATACGTGGCATGATTAGTATATTTTGATACTCCACGTCAGTTGATTAACGTAAATCAGTAACGCTCGGCTGACTAGAGTTTGACGTT
>JAIUZE010014271.1:0-18878 GCA_022085475.1 Heliosperma pusillum | reverse complement strand
TGCACGTGTTTTGTTGTGCATTTGTTTTGTACATGCACGTGAATTGTGAGTATTTTAGTTTATTTTATTTTATTATTTCTATCTCCGTTGGTTGCCGATCATGCCCGTATTAGTACGGTTTCATTGTCCTTTTTCTTGTATTCATGAGTGTCCGAATGGCGGTGGTATGGGCCTTACTAAGGCCGCCTGGCAAAAGCATTTTCAGGATCGACATTGTATTGCTGGTGCTATGGGTTTTACGCGTCAAACTCTTACTGATAGTCTGACGGTTTTCTCTAATGTCGAGATTGCTTTGAAGCGGATGGGGCTTTGGTTGTGTGGGGAGTGCCTTAAAACCCATACGTTTCGTTCTAGATGTCGGCATGGGCGGGGTGACATAGTTCCGCCTCCAGATTGTGGTGATGGTATCGTTAGCTTTATTATTCATGATATCCCTAGACCTCCGGCTCCGTCTCACTCGGTTCTTTCATCTAATAGGATTGAGCTTGTTCAATGGTCTGTATCTTCGCTTGATCATTTATTTTCTTTGGGTCATCGCATCGTGAAATTTATTCCTCCTAAGTGTCGTCTTGGGTTTGCTCGGGTTCTGAAGGGGGTCTTGGATGATGTGGCTGGCTCTCCTGGTGATCTCTCCTGCTGGGTTCGTTTGCTTGTGTTGCCTATTTGTCTACTTAAGACCTTCACTCCTAGGAGTAATCTTGAGGGTAGGACGGCTGTTAGGCGACAACGTCACGAGGAGAGTATTACCAGGGCTATTCTTGCTTGGGGGGTGCCTGGAAGGGGATTGCAGCTTTTGCAGGAGTGTTTGGCTGAGGTTCCTCCTTCGTTTCATGTGGGTGAAGATCTAGATTTGAGTGAGCTTAACCTCCGTCAGTGTCGACGGAAGGTTTATGATGGTCATTATACTGCTGCTGTTAGGGTGCTTTCTTCCTCTGGCGTCGCCCCCTGCTCTGATGCCACTCTTGGTGCTCTGCGAGAGAAGCATCATGTCGTCTCATCTTCTTCACTGCCTCCTTTGCATGTGGATCATCATTCTCTTGTTGCCTCTTCGGCGGTGGTATTGGATATGATTCGTGGTTTCCCGCGTGGCACTTCTTGCGGGAGGGATGTGCTTCGTGCCCAACACCTTATGGACTGTTTGTGTGGTGCTGATGTGACTGTCTCTGATGATTTGATCGCTTCTGTTACTAGGGTGGTTAATCTTTTCTTGGAGGGTCGGTGCTCTGTAGCCCTTGGTGAGTACATTGCCAGCGCTCCGCTTACGCCGCCTGTTAAGCCGGGCGGGGGTGTCCGTCCTATCGCTGTTGGCACTGTCTGGAGACGTCTTGTCTCTAAGGTTGGTGCTTGTTTTGTTGGTCCTTCTTTTTCTACTTATTTTGTTGGTCTGCAGTTTGGGGTTGGGGTGTCCGGTGGAGGAGAGGCTATCTTGCATGCCTTGAATCGGCTCATTGAGGCCCGTGGTGGTGATGTGGGATTGTCTATGTTGCTAGTTGATTTCCAGAATGCTTTCAACCTTGTTGATCGTGTGACTATGCTACAGGAAGTCCGCCGTCGTTGTCCGGTTCTTTCCCGTTGGGTGGAGTTTTGTTACTCTAGCCCTGCCCGTCTTTATTATGGGGAGCATTGCTTGTGGTCTTGTCAGGGTGTTGAGCAGGGTGATCCGTTAGGCCCTTTGCTTTTCGCTTTGGTTTTGCATCCCTTAGTGTGCAAAATCCGGGACTCTTTTGATCTTACTATGCAGGCCTGGTATTTGGATGACGGCACCATTGTTGGGGACACTTTGGAGGTGGGGGCTGTTTTGGATTTGATTATGGTAGATGGGCCTCGTTTTGGTCTCCATCTTAATGTGGCTAAGACTGAGGTCTTTTGGCCTATTGAGGATCCTCGGAGTTGGCTTCCCGGTGTTTTTCCCCCTACTATTGCCCGGCCCTTGCGTGGTGTCTCTGTTTTGGGTGGACCTGTCAGTACTTGTCCTATTTTTGGCAGTGAGCTTGTGGCGAGGAGAGTGACTAAGACCATTGAGCTTATGGATTTAGTCGCGAGGATTGAGGACTCGCAATGCGAGTTGCTTCTGCTCCGTGCTTGTACTGGTATTTCTAAGCTCTATTTTTCTCTTCGTACTTGCTCCCTTAGAGTCTTTGGGTCTGTCCATCTTCGCTTTGATGCAGCACTTCGTTCTAGCTTGGAACGTATTGTCACTGCTTCTGGGCCTGGTTTTGGGGATTGGTAGTGGCGTCTTGCCACATTCCCATTTCAGTTGGGTGGACTCGGTGTTTATGTTGCGGAGGATGTTTTACACTATGCTTTTGTGGCTTCCCGTTTGCAGTCTGCAGCTTTGCAGGCTACGCTCCTACGGCCTTCTGGTATTGTGGATGCTGGTCCTACTTTCGACGATGCCTTGCGAGTGTTCTCTAAAACTACAGGTTCTGGTTTTTACGTGATCCTAGTGAAATCGCTGCCCCTAAACTTATGAAGAAATTGGCAAATATATATTTCGCGACGGTTGCTGCTTTTTCAGAATCTGTTTTCTCTTTAACACCGCGTCAGCTTACGTTGTGGAAGTCTCAGCAAGGTGCCCACACCTCTGATTGGTTACGTGCAGTTCCTATCTCTGGGTTGGGTCAGACGATGAACAGGAGGACTTACCGTAGTGTGCTGGGGTATCGACTGGGTGTTCCGTTATTCACGGTATCTAGGCCTTGTCCTGCTTGCTCTCGGGTTTTTGCTGATGATGTGTATGGGGACCACGCTGTTTCTTGTACTGGTACTGTGGGGGTTAAGTATCGGCATAACCTCGTTCGTGACACCTTATTCGACATATGTTATAGGTCTGGTATTTCTTCGGGCAAGGAGGTTGATATCGGTTTGGTTGACGGGCATGGCGGATCTCTTCGACCTGCGGATTTGCTACTTTATTCGTGGGACAGAGGGCGTGATGTGTGTGTTGATTTGACAGGGTCTTCCCCCTTGACTCAGACTGGGATGTCCGATTTTGTGCCGGGACGGGTTGTTGCTGATGCTGCTCAGCGCAAATGTGCTAAGTATGGGGATTTTTGCGCGGCTGCTGGCTATGATTTCCTACCCTTCTCTTTCTCTTCGCTTGGAGTGCTGGGCTCGGATGCTGTTGACTTGCTCAAGCGGATCCAGAAATTCTCGGTATCTCAGGATGCTGGGGCTCGGGTGGCCGCTTATATCTTTACTAGACTTAGTTTTTCTATAGCTAAGGGGTAGGGGCCCAGATTGTCTCTCGGCTCCCCACCAACTTCTTGTCAACTTTACTTTTTATTTTAATGAAAGCTGCGCGCATCTTATAATAATAATAATAAAAAATAATAAGTTGTAAACTTGTTGTTGATCTTAATTTAAATTGCGGTTTATAATAAAAATAATAATTAAAAATTAATAATAATAATAAAAAGGGATATTCTACGATGTACCCCTGAGGTTTTCAGTTTTGTACGATGTACCGTAGTACCCCTTTCTTTTTTATAATCTACGTTGTACCCCTAAACTTTTTGTTGATTTCTCCATGATGACCTCCTTCAATCTACATTAACTTTATCGCTTATCAAACAACCGTGGTTCAACCTTTATTCTGACTCATTAATGTCTTATCATCATTCTTTGTAAGAAGCATCACAATCACTTTTAATAAGCACAAACTACTATTAAATGTCTCCGTTATAATACTTGAAGTGTTAATGGGGAATTCATGAGTTGTTAGTTATATTCGTATACTATTTAGCGGGTTAATGAATAATTCGGCGAACTAATAAGTAATTGAGTAGATTGTCGAGTAATTGATATGGTAAAAATACAGTTTAATAAATCAACTAAGAAACTAACTTAGCAAAGAAAATCAATAAGGTTATTGTATAGACTAAGGTATAAAGTTCAGGGGTATACCGTAGAATTTCAAAAATGTAGGGGTACATCATAGAAAACCCAAACCCACGGGGGTACACGATAAAATTTCCCTAATAAAAATATCATTAATATTAATAAAAACTTTTAAGTTTAAGGCACGTAGAACTAAAGTGAGCTGAAATTAACGGAACTGAACTGAACTGAATGAAGTTGAACTAAGCTGAACTGAATAGAGCTGAACTGAATTAAACTGAATTGAAAAAAACTAAACTGAACTGAATAAAGCTGAACTAAATTGAATAGAGTTAAACTAAACCAAAATGACCTGAAATTAAGTCATAAAGAAAATGACCTTAGTTACTTTAAACCCATCAAAACTGTTAGACAAGTCTAATCCATTTTACTAAAATATCAAAGTACACCACCAAATTATTGTTTATCGTATTGATGCAGGATGTACGATTATATAAACTGTTGAAGATATCAAAATATTTAATAATAATAATTTGGCACTGAATGAATCTTCGACTTATAATTCAATTAAACATTTAAACCTTTGGTTATTCCTCGCATATTCTAAGTGATTAACATAGCTAGAAATCAGGATTTGTTGAATTTAATAGAGTTGAGTAACATTTACTACTGCCAAAAAAACAAAATAAAAAAAAAATAAAAAAATAGAGTTGAGTTATTTAGTATACAAGTGACATGTGACCACTGTCAATCCAAAAGCCGTATAATTTTCATGTAAGATAATTATGTCTTGAAGGACGTCTTTTTTACACTTAAAAAAGAAGAACCAAAATGGAATTGAGGAGACTCCTCCTTTGAGGGTAAGGGGGACGTCCGACGAATGACACAAGTTTTTCAATTTTCGTCTTGTAACACTTAGAATTCATGAGCTCATTGAATTACTCCCTATTATTATGATTCTCTTTAACTATGCCATGCAAAAAAGAGTAATCATAAGTAAAATTAAAGCACCATTATGTATCATCGATTAATGTTCGAAACAAACAAACCAAGAGTTATCCACATACACCAAATTACAACATTACACATAACTCATAAACCACACATAATCATAAAATGTCATATGTCAGCTACCTTAGCTAGTAAACGCGAAAGAAATCCATCTTTTCGAGACGTAACACAATCAAACCCACACCCACACTGCGGAGACTCCTCAAACCCATCAAGTGGAAAATTAGCGGAAACGATACCAACAGAGAATTGCAGTTCACCGTCTTCATTACGGACCTCGACGATATTAAGCCAAAGAAGCAACACCTTGACGCTCACCCCTTTGAGGTTGTACAAACGGTCTTTTGTAAGTACCCCAGAAATTGTAGTCTTGTATTTGATCTCATACGACTGTATGTGAAACTTGCATGTTTTGGGCAAATACAGCTTAAACTCCCCGGTTTGTTGGTTGAATTCGTACCCGGTTACGCCTTTCGGAATTAATCCGACCGGAAAGTCGTAGCTTTTAAGGATGTCGTACGCTGTTAAGGTTGTTGATGACGTGGATAGAGTAATGAGGGAGATGAGGGTTATGGTGATGGTGATTATGGTCGTGGTTGACATTTTTGGGAGACTTATGGCGTTGGTTTTTTAGGGGGTTGGTAGATGTATTATGTGGTAAAGACGGCCTTTTGATGACTTATATTCTATGTTGGGTAACGAGGAGAATTGGATTAAACAACAATTTATCTCTTTTTCCTACTCTATCAAAACAAAAAGACAAAATCTATTTTGTACGGATTATATCTATCACATGCTTGTGGCGGTCAAATAAAACTCACATGCGTAAATATCGATAAAATATTTGTGGCTTCTTAGTAGTCCTGGCAATGGGTCGTTGTGTTGGGCCGTGTTTCGGCCCGGCCCGTCGTGCCTAGCCGGGAAACTAGCCCGACCCAAGCACGGTTTTTCGAGCCTTCGGGTCGTGCCGTGCCTGAGCTTCGGGCCGCGTCGTGCCTGGCTCGGTTGGCCCGTTTTGTGATAAAATAAAACTTCAAGATTGTAAGAAACCCGCAATCCCTTAGCCGTTTTCTTGAATACCCCAATCAACAAAAGACATTTAAGTAGCTAATTGATATATTTTTTATATAATAAGTTTTATATATTTAATAATTGACTAATTGTAATTAGAAGAAAAAGTTATATTATAAAGAGATTGTAATTTAATTTGTAAGTATATAGAAATTGTAAGTATAAGATTGTAAGATAAGAGATAAATGATTAAATTGTTAATGAAATGAATTGTATGGAGGGGGTATTTATAGTTTATTGAAAATGAAAAAACAAAAAAAACAACAAAAAATTACACACAAAAGAGGCAAATCGGGTCGGACCGTGCTCGGGCCATTTTTCGTGCCTAGTCGGACCGGACTTCTCGAGTTCGTGTCGGGCCGGGTCTGTGCGCCTTTTTTATTTTCTTGCGCCGCGGTCCGCATTAGGCACGGTCGGGCCGTGCTCGGGCCGACCCGATTTTAACCTCCAAGTCGTGTCGTGTCGGGCCGGGTCTGTGCCACCCGCTAGTCCCGGGCCCGATTTGTCAGGACTACTTCTTAGGCACTCTGTTTTTTGTTTTATCAACCCATAAGAGTGATACTTGACTCGTCACAAGCTTAGCTTGTGTCATAAGAGACACTTACTTATAAAGCTGACAAGTCTGACCCGACCCAAAACCGAGCAAATCTGACTCGATAGAATCCAAGACCCATGAATTTTGCGAACCGAAATTGACCCAATCCGATGGCGACCCTATAATCAGTAACCTGAACCCGAACCAGACCCGGGCCGATATTGACCTGATTAAATTGATGACTTGACAATTATTAAGCTTAATATTGATCAAAATGAAAGTGATTTATTGTTTATATTTGATACGTTTAACTTAATAGTGAAATAACTAAACCAAATAATGGTTAACACTAAATTTAATGGTCAAAACTTGAAATAATGCGATGAAGTAACCGATCTTGATGATGACTCGACCCAACCCGATACATCATTTGACCCGAAATGACCACACACGATAACGACCTGAACCCAACCCAACTTGACCTAAAAGAGCAGGCTGACCCAACCTGACCCAAACTCTATCTGACCTGACCCAAACCCGACCCAACTGACCCGATTGCCACCTCTACCATTACGTAAACAAAAAAACAATTTGTTACCTTATCAAAACAAATACTCCCTCTACACACCTATTTTCTTCCCATTTGTTTTTTCAAGGTCAATGTTATCAAACTTTGATCGTAAATACATTGAAAAATAAACTAATACGTGAAACTTAAATAGTTACATTTATTATCAAATCATCTTTCACAAAATATAATTTTCGGGAACAAAATGTAACATTTATATGTCGTAAATCACGGTCAAAATTCCGTCTTGGAGATTGTGAAAAGCAAATGGGAAGAAAATAGGTGTTTGGAGGGAGTAACAAAAAAACATTATCTCAAATTTCTATGTTTGGGTAATGTATTGGGAGTATAATTTTTGGAGAAGATATTTATTTGTAAAAAATATTATTTAAAGTTTCACCATGATAAATAAAAAATGTCATATATGGAAAAAATGGAAGGACTAACAAAAAACATCATATATAAAAAACGTCGTAGAAACAATGAGTGATACCGTAGCAGGTCACCCCAAGATCCAAGTTCTAACCACGTCAATTGTTCACTCCATAGCGGGAACCACGAGGAACGATCCACATAGTCCATGGAACCGGTATCCCGCAACCGCTACACATAAAACAAACTCTAAACTCCAACAATATCACAATCACAATAATCACACAATCAAACTCCAATCAACATTTCACAATCATATCACAATACACATCAAATAATCACATACACATAAACCGTGTAAGATTAACCTACCTTAGCAAATAAGAATTCACAATCAAGCACAATAAGAGAAGCTAGAAGAAAGGATGTCAGTGGGGCGGGTACAAGTGGGCACCTCCCCGCACCGGTTGGGGCGGGTATGGGTACAAAAATTGTACCCGCCATGGGTAGTGGGGCGGGGAGGGTTTTTGCGTCTTATCCACTTCATACCCGCCAATCATTAAAAAAAATTAATAGTATTATGTTAATAATAGCTACTTTATAAAGTTTTTTTTACTAACTTCATTGTTAGAAAACTAAAATGATAAAGATAAAATAAAGAAATTGGAAATTAATAGTGATTAAACCAACTTTTACGATGCGGGTTAACGGGTAAGTGGGGTGAGTACGATTTTATATTTCTACCCGTTTGGGCGGGTAAGGGTTTGGAAACTTGTACCTGCCATGAGTGGTGAGGCAGGGATGAGTACAAGAGTTTCTTGGTGGGTATGGGTACGGGGGAGTCTATATCCACCACCACGGGGGAGTCTATATCCACCACCGCAGCGCCCCAATGACATCCCTTGCTAGAAGTTCACACCTACACCAAAGTTGGGTGGTGTGAGTGGTAAGGGCTCTCATATCTTAAACAAGTGGTCATGAGTTCGATTCCTGAGTCTTGCGAATGAAAACGCCAAACTTGGGAGGAGTCTACCCATTAAGTTGTCTTCAGTACCCCGAAGGATATTGCCCCAGCTGTCGTTAGGGGATACTCCTGGTTAACAAAAAAAAAACAAAGTCTCCAACTACAATATCATAATAATATAAATTATGATGATATTCGATGGGGAAAATCAAAGTCGCGTTGTAACTCGACCTTACTCGGTCGAGTATAAACTTACAGGGTGAAACCAAAATACCCAACCCCAGCCTACTCGACCGAGTAACATCAAACTCGATTGAGTGGCACCAGACTCGACCGAGCTCCCTTCCACTCGACCGAGTAACCACCTCACTCGGTCGGGCACTCACCAAACTCGGTCGAGTTATCCTACTCGGCCGAGTGACCCGACCGAGTAACAGCCAAGAACGTCTCTAGTATTACAATTACCACTTGCTCCAAGAGCGGAGGCTGAACCGGTTAGGAGGAGACCTAGACCGGAACCCTTTAAGTCCAGTATTTTCGAGTTTGGACCAAACCAGTTCTACTTTAGAGTATAAATTGCGTTTTTTTGGTGTGGATCAAATCGGAGACTGGTCTCCATATTTCTCGATCCGAACCACTTTTTAAACACCCATAGGATAGAAGAAGTAGTAGCTCGTAACATATGAAGGGCTTGAGATATGTAGTTTTAAAAGCATTTTTGTAACATTAGGAAGTAGCCCATAACCAAGACATCACATTTTGGACTACTCACATTATAAAACCAATAATAAAAAAGCAGTTAAACCCTAGTTTCCTCCTTTACCACTCTCATTTCTCCTCAGCCGCTGCACATCACCTTACACCTGCTACAACCATGGTATTCTTCCTCAACTTCCATGAAACCTTACACCCCTCTTCTTTCACCTTCATTTCTAACAATTTCTCATCCTAATTTATTTGTTTTGTTTGATTTGATTTCCAGGGTATTGACTTGAAGGCAGGTGGCAAAAGTAAGAAGACCAAGCGTACTGCCCCTAAATCTAATGATATCTACCTTAAACTCCTCGTTAAGGTACTCTTAAACTTCACCTCACATACCCTTTAAAAAGTTTTTATCTTTGCTTTTATTGTAGAAAAATATAGATATAATGTTGGTAAAATAGTGGTGGGTTTTTGATGTTTTTTGTTATCAGTTATACCGTTTTCTTGTAAGGAGAACTGGTAGTAGCTTCAATGCTGTTGTTTTGAAGAGGCTTTTCATGAGCAAAATCAACAAGGCACCTCTTTCTCTATCTAGGCTTGTCAAGTACATGGACGGAAAGGTATACTATTATTATCTTAATTAGTTATTTTGGTATCTGTAATGTCATTTCGGTTGCGGGTTTCTTGTTTATGTGCTCCTTCTGTGGTAAACGAATGATTGAATGATTGAGACACCTAAAGTGAAATAGTAAACAAATTATCGGGACGGCGGGATTGTAGTTCTACTGAGCTAAAATGGCTATATAGGTTTGATTGGATTGTTAGTTTAACAGCTTTGAGGAGGTGCAATGGATTTAATGGTTTACTTATAAGGCTTGCGAATGATTACTTTATTGGATACTGAGAGCTTGGTTCAAATGTCTGAACTCTGAAGTATTCATCAAGTTGGATTATATTTGATGCCTGGTGTTGTGATGGTTTTTTTATTAGGATGGAAAGATAGCCGTTATAGTTGCCGCAGTTACTGATGATGTTAGGGTTTATGAAGTTCCCGCCCTCAAGGTTTGTGCTCTAAGGTTTACTGAGACTGCTCGTGCTCGCATTGAGAAGGCTGGTGGCGAGTGCCTCACTTTTGATCAGTTGGCTCTTAGAGCTCCTCTTGGCCAAAACACGGTATTTACTCACATTCAACCTCCCATTATCACGTGGCGTTTTTTATTTTATGCTTACATATTTGTGGTGGTAGTTCGGAATACTATTTCGCTTTGTTCATTATTTTTAATTGTATATGCTTTGTGTTGGACTTAGATAGCGGTCAGGGTATAAACTTAAATATTGCCAGATTTTAAATGGGATTGAAGGAGTTTCAAACATATTTGTTTTACATCTTAAGATTCTATTTTCTGTATTGAGCTCGGATTTCTTATCCTGTAAGAGATATTTACATGGTTGGTAGCAGATAAATAAGTATCTCCATGAGTGAATTATTTAAACCTCTAATGCGAATGTTCAATCATACAATAAGTAGAGCATATTCATAGGAGTTCTGGGTCCTCTCCAAGTGTTCCCATATGCTTTCACGGTTTTTCGAGAGATAAAATTGATGTTCTTTGCCTACAAATAGATTGCTCTCACGTGCTCATCATATGCTTTCCATGGTAAAAATGTAGAGTAGCTGTTCACACCCTCTTTTCCTAGGGGATCTGATGTAAGCTCTCTCGGTTTAAAGTTGCTCACATCAAGTGAAAAAGTTAAAAATTATAGTTGATGTAAAATGAATTTTTGCTCCCCTACAATGGAGATTAAAGTAGGTGAATGGGGAGTAAAATAATTACTCCCCATTTTTAGCTATTGTAGATGCTGTTAGGCTTCTAAGTCATACTTTGGAAATAGTCAAGAGGCACTAGTTAAGCTTAATACTATGTTGTATGCGCAATTTGCATGCATTTGAAGTTGTCAGGACTGCTGCTGTTATGCATCGCTTGTTTTTTTTTTTCTAGTTCATATAGCTTCACTACACCTTGCTGTTTGTCATGAATGGTATTTTTATGGGATGAAGAGAGCTAAGTAGTCTGGCCGTTGTGCCTTGTATGTGCGGGATTTTTTTTTGTATGTGAAAGAACAAAGTAGCCACATAAGTCATTTTGACTGGGATGACTTTTAAACCTCCGTAAATACCACAATGTCCATGATTTTATTAGGTAGGGGAACTTTTACATATGTTCATGATTAGAATTATGCCTATGCTGCCTCAAAATGAGTTAGCTGTGTACAGTGATAACCTAAAAAACCGGGATGCGGTGGTAATGTCCTAAATTTAAATCCATGGAATGCACTAATTTTGTTATAGACTGCTGAGTCTGCCTACTTCTGTTTCTGTGATGTTATTCAACTCATTTTATTAAAGAGAGATGCAAAGTTTTACGAAGTATATACTTTTTTTTGTTCTTTTTTAGTCATGATCAAGATTATTTCCACCATCACCTGCCTTGCCTTATCTGATAATTGGCGAAACTGATACACTTTGGTGATATTGTTTGCAGGTTCTTCTGAGAGGTCCTAAGAACGCCAGGGAGGCAGTCAAGCACTTTGGGCCAGCTCCTGGTGTACCCCACAGTCACACCAAGCCTTACGTTAGGGCTAAAGGCAGGAAGTTCGAGAAAGCCAGAGGTAGACGTAACAGCCGTGGTTACAAGAATTAAGTTAGTTTTGCATCTGATGACACCAAACCGCATGTTTTTAGTTGTCTCAAGACACATGTTTATTATTGTGTTTCTATTTTGGGATATGTTACCAGTTTGTTACCTTGTTTTGTTAGTGAACCAGAATGTAAGCGGTACGAGATTTGGCTCTATATATTTTCTTAGTACTTGTTTAAGTGAGCATAATTATTACTACTTTTCATGTTTTTTTTTTGTTTTAAATTGGGTAAACGCGTTATTAATCACAAATGTCAATAAGCCCCTTTAGTTCATAATGTGCAAATTAGATCCAAGTATTTTGGTTAATGTGCAACTAAGTGCATTGCCTTTTTCCTTGAGATAGTGTTGGAAAAACATGGAAGAGGTTACAATTGTAGAAATCAAAATGTTAAAATTCATTTCCAAATCCAATTTTAAAAATTTGTTCGAGGATGAACTCTTTTCCAGCTTGTAATTTCTAAATGGTGTTTGGGTACAAATGAAATTAGAATTGGGTGGAGCGGGTATAGGTCGAGGTCACCTGTTTTGTTTAATTAGAAAAAAGTTTTTACGACGGAAAACATTTGTGATTGAAAAAAATCATGAATATATCGCGATGAAATTTGCACGACCAAGAAAAAGAAATCATCTAGTGATAAATTGAAATGAAATTTGAGAACCCAAAAATATAACTAGCTTGGAAGATGAGGAATTGACTCTAATTTCAATTCCATATTTTAAAGGTTTTCAAATGCTTCAAATTTCTCAATTTCAATTCCAAGTTTCCAAATTAATTTTCATTTTCTTCAAAACTAGACATTTTTTCATAAAATATTATCAAAATTTATGGGGTTACTTTAGAATAAACATTTTTGGTAGTCTCTAGACAACTTTTCTTATTAAAACGTATATCTTTGATCCATTTAATATGCCCATTTAAAATCAGAATTCAATAGATTATAATTAAAATCTTCAACCTAACAAGTAAAAACATAGACTAGGGGGTCATTTGGTTACAACTACAAAACATAGGAAGTACATTTCATGTGAATTGCAAAATGACTAACTTGTTTGGTTACCGCAATTCACATGAATTGGAACTTCCGATAAATTCTAATTTCTAACCTAAATCCCCCAAGGCACTTAGGTATGCAAGATTTCATACATGAATTGCAATTCATTTATGCAACTAAATAACAATTTCTAATTTACATGAACTCTAAAATCATGTGATCTATCACTTCCTAGACAATGTAGTTTCTTAATGCAACCAAACGACTCCTAGGATTTTTTTTTGGCAACAGTAAAATTAAGATCCTTGTACAAATGGCACCCGACTCATTTGGCAAATGCAAGTACTTTAGCGAAACGTAAATTAAAGCAATACAATTACGCCCTATTAAACTAATTCGGTAGATGAGATGTTGGGTAACTACAACATGTTGGTGGAGTGCGGTTGCTTGAACTTGAGCTTCATCATGCATGTCATCAACATGGTCCGAGACTTCCAAAGACCATCGGAACAATGGCCCTGACGAGTGAAAGAAACAAGATGCACTTACGCCCGAGGACGTAGAAAGGGGAAGGCGAAAACAAGCCAAACAGACTTGCCTCTAATGGAGAAATATCTCCTACATCTTGAAAAACCAACTTGACAGATCAAAGACCAATAACCCAAGTAGCCATACCAGCAGACAGGCCAATACAGAAGATTTCAGTAGCATGGAAGTTGAGCTACACACCATCGTATCCAACACCACTGCGAGCCCAACTCGACCCTACCAAATCACACCTCAAACCGAATAAAGACCACCCTAACTCTGACCCACTACAATCTAAGACAACGAACGATCCACCGGACCATTCAAGGCCATCAAAGGGCTTGCGACACCAACAACAACGGTCACTCCCGAAACCTAAACGAAACCCCAACAACAACACATACAACCAAAGATGCAACCAGGCTAAGACACCAAGACTTAAACAAGCAACATAAATGAACCAGATAGGTGGGGGGAGGGGGCGAGGGAGCGAGGGGGAGGGGAACACCATATCAACCCAAAAAACAATACCATATGATATACCACGACACAAAATGCCCATCTCTAAGGACCTGATAGGTGGGGGGTGGGGGGAAGGGGAACACCATATAAATCTATCCATTTTCTTTCCCTAGTGTAATATTTTCTCTTGCCCATTTCATCATTTTATTTATTTAAGGATATATGTTTATGGCATTAAATTATACCCGTATAAGATTTGGACAATTGATAGAAAATTGCCAATAGATGGGTGATCCAAGTACACTAGTACAGTCAACAACGCTGAAATTTCTTACATTTATTCCACATTTCCACATGGTAAGTACAGCTGCCCATACTTGTCTACTTCTACAACAAAGAACGGGCGCCTTAGAAAATAAACCTTAATACAGTTTTGTAGTATCTTATTTGTCCGAAAACCATATGGCATATCGATATCAGGGACATGGATCTTGAAACACCAAGAGTGTCAGAATTTAGCAAAGAAATCTTGAATATGGTTGCTTATTTCTTCAGGCCTTTCTTGGTTGATGAAGTGAGCTGCTCCTTCAATCACCACAACCTCTTCCAACAGCGGCACGTCTTTCTTAAAGCCCCCCTTGTGCATGTAATCTTTCATTTTCGGAAAATTGTATGTTAAGTCCAGATCCCCTAATATGAACTTTGTCGGTACTTTTATTTGCACCCCCGTCCATGGTGCCGTGAGCTCCCAATTCCTGCAAGCAAGATAATCATGATGCAATATCACTCCATAATGCAACATTACATAGTATAAAAGCAAACTCCTCTAAGAGCTCATAGTATTGAAAAAAACAGACATAAATATTGGCTAACTGTGTACTCCCTCGAGTATAATGGAGTTGCAAAATTTGCCTACTCGTGAAAAGAGTTAATTGTCTAGATAAACAGACTCGGCTTTTTTGTCGCTTAGGTGAGAATTTTTGTCCTAAGAATTGAATTAGGTTCCATTTTCGGCCAATTGAGTGGAATAGCAGTGTTTCTTATATTTCACATACTCAAGTGAAATCTCCTTCAAATCTGCACTCATGGCTGCGTGTGTATGTTGCCCACTTTAATGGCCTTTTTCCATATTAATCAAATACCATGCGTACACATCTCTTAAAACTTGTGTCATTTGTAAATGCTACATTTCTAAAGGGATTAGTCAAGTTCGTAAACCTATCATCAATAGGATAGTGAAGAACTGATGTGAATTGGAAGAAAATAAATGATAACTAAGATGACGATAGACGAGACCAAGAAGACTAGAATAGACGTACAGATTCATGGCACGGTAATAGTTCAAGCTTCCAGTAAACCCCGTCTGCTTGAATTTTTCAGCAAAATAGTTGACGTCATCCTCTGTAAGCCATGGCGGTAAAGTGATGGTCCTTTCTGCTAAACTAGCCAATGCTCCTTTTGGTATGACAGGGGGATCTGGATTACGTGATACCAGGAATTGCTTCATCAGCTTTACCATGTCCATACTAGCAAATTCTTCCTCCATTTTTCCAGGTTCCTATAGGAGAATTAAGTCAGACATTGATGCACCAGTAACGCCTAACTCCAAATTTGCTAGTTATGGCTAATTTCAGGTTAGCAACATTTAAAGACACTTTCAGAACAAGACAGCTACTTAAATGAAATCATGGGACGGTCTTAACCGTCCATGTAAAACTGTTATACAAAAAACAATATATTTATTCCTGGACTTACTTCGGCCACTTAACTATTTCGGTTTTTTGAATTTTTTTACTCCCCGGAGTAAGTTTCAAGCACTCTAAGACTAGCTCACTTAAATGATACACTTTACTTGAAAGCTCTTTTTAGACCCTTCAACACACAAAATAACAGCTACAGAAGATTGAAAATACCACACAGACATGGGAAAATCATACTTCCACTAATTTAATTCAATTATCCCCATTTGACTGTTTTCATTTTCAAAAACAAATTAAATTAATTGGGGAGAATACGTTTATTCATTGGTATCCACGTTATCGCTCGTCCAGGAAAAAAATATCATATCTAAGCATCAGATTTATGACTTTAGACAGCAATAAAGGCAACATTGCAGCTTAGTCATGATCAAATAAAGTATGAAAGATGCTGCTAACTTTACGACTCTATAAGAACACAACAAATACCATGAGTACATGGCCAGGCATTATCCAATATTTTATGTATCTGAATATTAAAATTCACACATGGGCCTAAGACCTGGTCCATCAAGGAGGAGAGAGTGTCCATTTCATAAGTCTAAGGAGGTTACATCCCAAAACCAGTTCGCAATGGGTGGAGTGACTCCTTGGTTTATAAAATAGATCATAAACTAATCGGTGAGCCTGGGGTATACTAATGCGACTCATTGGGGAAGATAAATAAATGGAGAAGATGCTAGTGGAAACAAGAGGGTGTGGTAGTCAACTAGACTAGCACTAGTAATACACATGAGCAATCCTACCCAATTTTCCGACGTGAGACGATTAGTTCATACACATACCAGAACTTATGAATATGATTTTAGACTTTAGTGTCATCCTTTCACCTATCCCATATCCAGTTAACGTGTATTTTAGATCGTAACCAATGATAAGCAAGGGGGCTAGCCAAGCTACAGACCCTCAATAACAAAAACAAATTTTTCAGCTTTTTCCAAGTTATTCTATAACAGAGCATTAGTACACGTACATTACTAAATCGCACCCAAGAATCTGCAATATTTGTGCCCTTAACTCAAAATTGTGGTTTCGGCAAGATTCATAATGTTATTGATGTCATCCTCATAGCCTGGTCCGGTCGATCTCAAAACTGTCCTTGTGGTTTCCTTTTAGGCCAGAAGATGTACTATTATTTTCGAACCATAAATAATACTTCCTCGGTTCCTTCATCCCAATAATTTGTTTAACTCTCACAAAAAATACGAAATGTATACAAATAATTGGGACAAAGGAGTATGAAAGACTCAACCAAAATAGAATCGAAGTCAAATTCAATTTGACATATCTGAAGAAAAAAAAACCCAAACCCGAATGAACCTAAACTGATCTCAACCTTAACTGATTCGACTCTGTCAAAAACTCCTTTTTTCCCCCAAAAACCATCTCCTTGAATAAATTTATTAGTGATTCAAGGTAATAGCATACTTACTAACCCTGATGGGTTTTTTATGTGCTTGCTTGGGATGAGAGTAATTATTATGGGAGTGATAGGAGCTAAAACAAGAGGAAATGGGAGGAGATTGGTGGTTAGTGGTGGTTGTGGACTGTGAGGGTGGAATTATTACCTCCAATCCTCCATACGAAGGTAATAATTACTTGGTAGGTGTTAGGGGTCGGTAACTATTACTCCTTGAATTGAGGGACTATTAGACTATATTTCCTCATTTTCTATCTCTAATCTCATATTTTCAGTTCATTTAACTTCTATTCCTCCCGTAATAATTATTCGAAGCAAGCCCAAATGTACTCCGTATTCGAAACCGATAATGGTCAAATTCGATTACCACGACGTACAATGTTGACTCGACAACTCAAACCCGTACCTATGTAAAAGATCTCAAACCGTTTATATGGTTGGCTGAAATGAACCTAAACTAAATGAAACCAAAATTGAAACAAAATCTGGCCCAAATGAAATTAATCCAAATTGGTAATTATCCTAAAATAACTCAATAGGGAAACTAAAGGGCAGACCAAATTGACACAAATGTGTAGTTAAACAGTAGCATTAACTTCCAACTAACAAATTAAGCAAAACAACATAAACAAACAAAATCAAAATCAAAAAGCATAAATTACCTGAAATCTACAAATATAGAAATCATCACCAAAAGCAAGCTTAAACCCATCAATAGGTTTCAATCTAGGATTCCTTGGCATAAAAGGAACACTCAAATTAACCAAAGCCTTAACCCTATCACCTCTAATCATTACAAAATTCCAAGCAATAATAGCACCCCAATCATGACCTACAAGAAACACTTGCTCAACACCAAGTTGGTCAAGCAGCGCAATCAGATCACCAATCACATGAAAAACCGTATACGCCGCGGCGGAACTGGGAACGTCCGTATCCCCAAACCCACGAAGGTCCGGGGCTACGGCACGGTATCCTGCCGCGGATAAGGCGAGGAGCTGGTGTCGCCATGAGTACCATAGCTCTGGGAATCCATGGAGGAAGAGGATTGTTCCCTTTTTGGGTTCTCCTATGGTTGCTATGTGCATGTTTATGCCATTTACTTGTACTTTTTTGTGCTCTATTTTCTCCATTTTTTGTGTTTGTTGGTGTGATTTGTGTGGGGAAGTAAAGAAGTATGTGTGTTTCGTTTAATAAGATAAGAAGAGGTGCGTTTATGTATGTTGTTTGAATTCTGGGAATTCATGGTTGTTAGGTGGGAGGTAATTTTTTCTTGGTTTTCGGTGATTGTGTGTGGATGAATTTGGGTAATTAAATGGAGGAGGAAAAGGTGGTCAATGTTTAGTCATTTTTGGGAGTCTACATAACGACCATTTACTCGTATACACGTGGAATTCACACCTTTCATGAAATCAAACCCCCTTACTTTGTCTAATCGTTAAATTAAACCCCTCAAATTTCAATTGGAGTGATTAGACCCCTTAAGTTTGATAAAAAGTGAAAATCACCTCGCTACCCAAAATTTGAAGAGAAATTGAATATCTTATACCACAAAATACAAATATTTAACCAAAAGCATGATTAAATTACGGAAAAAAAACAATAAATTAAAATGTTTTCTTTTTGAAAAAAAATCATAATTTGGGAAAACAAGATTCACTCGTATCCACACCAAACTAATACCAATAGACTATTACAAGTCAAACTTCTCAAAAATATTGACCATGATTATATTTTAGGTAAATTTTAATAATTTGTATATAATATCATATTTGTAACACCCGGAAATGAACCCTATTTTTATATAGTGAAAATATTTTACGGATACTTTTCAGTAATTTTAAGTTTTAATTTAGAATTCATTGTTCCGAGTCGAATTTAGAATTTCCGAGTTCGTATTTGGAATTTCCGCGAGATTCCATGGGAATCCCGTCTTAAGGCGAGTTTGACTTTT